>RXOD01005988.1:0-11700 GCA_005223375.1 Amoebophrya sp. AT5.2
CAGCGCGGCGTCGTCAACAACAACCGCGGCTTCATCCACTGCCACGACCGCGGGCTCCACCGCCCCAGCCGCGGCCGCGGCGAAAAAACTCTTCGACGACGACGAGGATCTATTCTCCATGTTTGACACTGGCTTGGACGACTTCAACTTGAAGTAAATCAGAAACCGCAGATTCGAAGAATCAGACCCGGATATAATAAATTACAAGAGTCGACGTTCTTGTTTGCCCGTTTAGTAAACGGCAATACATCAGTACTCCCGCAGGCATTGGCATCCTGGTGATCCTCGAAAAATGTTGGACGAAGAGTGTTGTGCCGGCGGTGACTGGTCCTTTTCGTTTTCGCGGGTGTGGCACCCGTGAAGTGGATGTAGAAAGGACAAGGTACTAGATCAAGATCCTCAGAGAAGACGTCCCCTTTCTCGATGAAAAGCTCACCCATGCGTGCCAAGATCCAGATCAACCGTGGTTCTAATCTTGTGATCCCACGACACAGAGATCACGATGCTGGCAACTTACATGTAGCTGCTCGAAAGGATCTATTCAATTATTATTTAACTTTACCCCCGTTACTTCTGCTGTCCCAGGTTGTCGTACTGAGAACGAGAAGTAAGTCAGCGAGCCACATCTGCAAATAAGTTAGTACAGCAAGTACGAAAACTATACGACAACCGACTATATTTGATCCAAGCAGACTCAAAGCCATGGGTCGTTTGGGTCGCGCGCTGTCGCTGAAGAAGAAGCTGGGGCGGCCGCACGAGCGCGCGAGTGCGAACAAGAACCGGAATACCTCGGTGAAGACGCATCAGGAGAGGAAAGAGGAGAAGAACCAGCTGCAGGCAGTCAGAGACCTGGAACAATCACTCCTCGAAACGGGGAAGGCAAAGCGGGTACGCAGACTTCGTTTACTGCATTTGTCGTTACGTTCAGGTGCGAAGATTCGGGCACCTCCAGGGCTAAGAAATTAAATAAAAGAATTCCTTATCCGTACGTACTGACAACATAGAGATGCTACCGCCTAGCGCTCATCTGTATCCCATGCCCGATGTCCTCACCTCAGGTTGCTGCAGCCAAGCGGAGAGCGGCGAAAAAGGCACGCAAGGAGGAGAATGAGATCAAGTCTGGCCACTACCAGGTGATCAAGGACACCGAAAAGATCAGGAGGTGGCACAAGAAGGCAAAGCGGGACCTGGTCAAGATGTCCGAAGAACAGATGAAAATGATCGCGCAGAGAGGATGACTGTTGGTGATGGATTAGCGGCAATGTTGACGACCTTCACAGCTTTTCTCCGTCGCGACTTTCTGGTTACTTATCCTTATCTGACGGATATAGGTGGGAAATGAAAGAAGATCAAAGCATCTGGATGGAAAGCAAATATCAATCGCGATCACGCCGCGGGCGTGAATAGGGAAGGACGAAAATAAACCACGCCTGTCGTAAGCGTAACTTGTGGGCACTGCAAAAGCCGACTCGTGTGTTCCACTCCTAAACTAGTTAGAGCTTGCGTTCTCGATCTCGTCCGCCAAAGCGAAAAATCAACGTGGTCGTGGTGTGCCCTGATCATCTTGCTGCTCTCTCAACTACGTGGAGTTCCATTTTCACATTGCAGCTGAGGACTCCACGCCAAGTGGGTCTGGAATCGAGATCAAGCCAGAGAATGCAGCCGCTCAATGAATTTCGGAGTGCTTGTAGACTACAAACATAGACTAGCTCGCTACTCAAAATGCTAATTGCATCCGAGGAGATCAAACGCAACGAGCCACAAGGAGGTGCTTCAAATGGTGGGCAGGAGCCGTCGTTCGTGTCTTTCGCATCAACGTTGTGGTTCTTACTTTTCTACCAATGTTCTCTCGCAATATTTTTTGTTTTTTGTGTTTCTTTTTGTAGAATCTGAACGGAAGCCGAAGCGCGGCGCGAGACAAATTTATTGCGTAAGCAAGGAGGCTTTTCGTACCGTGGGATTGATGATCGACTTTGAGCTATAAACGCGACGTCAGCAACGAACATCAGCATGACGCTAGACAAAGCGCTGGTAACTGACTTGTTGCCAGACCCGGGCTGGTTCGGGCCGGGGAAAAAGGAGGTCACAACCGCTAGCGGCGCGCAGATGACGCTTCAGATATCGGAGGTACTCGGAAAAGGCGGCTTCGGTGTGGTCGTGAAGGCAAAGATGTGTTGTAAATGCTGGGTAAATCATGATGATGATTTACATGTCAATTACGGTGGGTGGTCGAGCGAAGACGAGGTCGCGATAAAAATCACCAAGAACTCCTCCAAGGTCCTCGAGCGCGAATTACAGGGATTGCAGCAGGCATCGGGGTCGCAGTTCTTGGCGTCGTCGATGCATACGATCTTGGGCTCGAAGGCCAAGGACTCAGCAGTTCCGGACGGAGTTGCGATGATCGTGATGGAGCTGGCAAAACATGGGAGCCTAGACGCGGCGTCGTCGACGATTGGCAGAAAACTCACAGAGGCCGAGATTGCTGGCGTCTTCGCCCAGATCGTGCGCGGGGTTCAGTACCTACACGGGATGAAGATGGTCCACCGTGACCTCAAGCCCGCGAATGTGTTGGCTTACGATGTGGCTGCGCTCCCCTTCCTCAGGCTCCGTGAGCCTTACTACAACGATGGGCACGATGGGCAGGCTGGACTGCGCGTGATTCGCGTGCGGGTTTCTGACTTCGGAATCACGCGGCCGGCCGCTGAAGAGGGTGCAACCCTGGGAGTCGGGACGCTTGGCTACATTGCCCCGGAGCTACTTCATCGGCGGACGGAGTCAGGTCGCGCGCCGTGCGAGCCTTCTGCAGATGTCTACTCCCTGGGTATGCTCTTCCTGGACTTGTTTTGTCTAAATAGGAAGGAAGCAAAACTTCCGGCGTCGGTCGAAGAGGCGGGGGGCTCGCGGCGCGCGTCCAACTTGTACGCGAGCATGACCGCAGACAGCCCAGCGAAAAGACCGGATGCCGAGCAAATCGCCCGCGATGCTTTTTTCGTTGGTGGAAGCAATGAGATGAGCGCGATAGACATGGCGACGTGGATATCGGCGGCGGACTCTTCAGGATATCCAGAGTTGGGGCAGGACCTCCGTGAAGCGTATCCGTTCATATCTCGAAAAGCATTTGAAGGCATGTCCAAGCGCGCGCGGGCCGAGTACGTTGCGGCAGTTACGAAACTGAGCCAGAGCACACGAGGAGATCTGAACAGAATTCTGGTACTTAAGTACTACTTGAAGCCTGTCTTTCGGCGTGCGCGTCCTCTATCGCTATCTGTTAGCATTTCTGTAGCACTGGCTGATTCATTCGCTGCAGCGTGAGTCTTTCACGAGAGAGCGTCATACTCGTACCGATCAAGACGAATGTGGCGGAACAGCAGAAGTTTTTTCTTGAAATGATAGTCCTAGTGGTCTTCGTCTTTTCGTTTTCTCCTAGAGAGGTCGCCCTTGCCCACTAATTTCCAATGTCTTGCATCACGACCACAGGTAGAACTGAGTGTCAAGTGCTTCCGGGCTCGTCCATCCGGCGCGTATACGCTTTGGGGTCCTTGGATTTGCGGTCGATGGCGAGGGGGCGAAGGTGCGTGGGCGCCACGTTCTGTAGAGGAGTGCTTGGCGGAAGCAGCACAGATTTGGCCCGAGAATGATCCGACGCGGAGTCCGCGGAAGCTCTTCTCGCGTAAACGACCCGCCTACAATTCCGACAGCGAATAAACTCCGCCCGGCTTCGATCCATTCTCATCATCTCGCTGTTGAGGTTCAACCTCCGTCGTCGCTCCGAACGCGAGTGCCTCGATGCAGCACACTCCTCGCCGACATCGAGTTCTTCCGTGTTAATTTACGTGGTTGCGATAGGGACAGAAAAACCCTCATGTATTGACTCAGGAATGAATGGAATTGCGGACACGCTGAAGTGCAGACGAGACTCTTCGGGATGACGCTACACGCGGATGTTGACGCCACATCGGGTACTGCTAGGCTGTCTCAAACCAGTTATTTTCACGAACACTTGGAGTTTTTCGGATCGCGCGGTGAATTTGGTGTTGCAGTTTTTGCTCTTGAGCTTTTGTCTCCGTTGCGGGTGCTTTGTGCTCAGGGCGCCATCCGATAGTGAGGACGTTCGTTATTGCGTTCGACGTTAAAAGCAATTGTGCGTTCGTTCGTTCCTTCGTGTTTGGTTTCGACTTCGAGAGATCGACTTTCTCAAAAGTGTCGTTCGGGAGTGAATGACGGACATCGACCTGCGTGAAAGTCGATAGCTGTGGTACCGGTGCTACGCCCACGTTCACATACGAGTGCAATGTGACGAAACTTCGACTTGCAGTAGATGCAGTTGTAGATCGTAGTGAAATCTCGAAGATCTTGTCTACGTCTACCGCTCGCAACCCAGCTTCTGCTTCAAGGCTTCACCATGACGGTCCACCTCTCCGCTGCGTTCAGTTCGTTCGCAACTGGCCACGAGGACTTTACCCAGGCTACGAAAAAGAGTTCAAGTTCCTGGGCCGACCCAACGGCCGCATTTCCACCGACTACTACGACATCAACACCGGCGCGGCACACCACACCACGGGTTAGAAGTAGGTTCCATCCCCGCCCCACCGCGTTTAATGATGAAGAAGATGACGACCCAAACCAGAATTTTAACCCCGCCGGTCTGCCCACGACAGGAGACACACCGATCCCTAGTCTTGCTCCGGGAGAAGACCTAGACAGCGCCACCGATCCATACAACGGACCGGCGATGCAGGAGGTCCTTCTATTAATTTCTTTACTAAAAAAAGAAAGTAAAAGTATCGTTATCGACTCTTCCCCAACCGGGATAACAATAACTTGAAATGGACAGAATCCTCTTGTACGAGAACCTCGCGCGCCGTGTGCCCGTGAACCTCGCAATCGTCTTCTTTTCAGGTTCACGGGCACACGGCTCCATCGCTCGAGGGCATGAATGAGGCGGGCCTTGCGCTGCTCGTCGCAGGTACTGCTCGGGCACTTTCTGCACCAGGAGCAGGAGCAAGCTCGGACGACAGAGGAAAGGGTTTTACGTGTCGAAAAGCAGCGGACCGTTTCTTGTGACAGTACGCCGCGAGGATGACTTTCGGATTCGGACGTGCTCGTCGTCGACGTCGTTACGTGGGGGTTTTCCTTTTCGCCGCGAACAATGTTGAATATGCGGGTCTCGTTTCTGTTCCCTGCGCCGAATCGTGCGATCGCCACATACAGACGCAGAGCTACTCCAAGAGAGTATAGTTGTAGAGTCAGAATCAGATGAACGGGACGAAGAAGATTCATAGCAGAGCTGATACGACGAAGAATTTTAGCAGATGGATAGCGGATGGGGATGTACCACGTCCGCGTGGCTTCACCTCTGTGTTGAGGCAACAGAAATAGACAAGGCTGGTTTCGCGAATCCAGAATGTCTTACGCAGTCGAAAAAACGACAGACAAGTCGACTTTGCGTCTTCGTGAGCGAATTACGATACTGACGAGAGCTGGAGAGATGTTGGACTTGTAATTGTATTGTTCGGAAGCACAGCACTAGTAGCACCTCAGTAAGTATCCTTTTCCTTATATCTTTTTCCTACGACAATGTTACCAAGCTACGCGTAGCTAGAAGCACGGCCGAGACTTGGTAGTTGCCTTGCACGTGCATAAGAATATCATGTCCCGTCGTGGCAACGCGAATTTTGCGCGGCAGGCCCAGCAGCCGGTGATTAAGGATGCGGTGTATCGCGAATGCGCGTATAAAGAGTGGGTGACGCACCAGTTCAACAAAGTTGAAGTCACCGCTTGGGGCGACCAGAAGCCCGAACCCAAGGTCACCGCGCAAATGCAGCACTTCGCGCCGCCGAAAGCGTATTTTAACTTCTTCGCAGATGCCCACTGTCTGTCTCTGTTCTATCTAGAAAAATCTTACGATCATGTATGATCCAGTGTGACAGAAACAACATTCATTGTTTCGAAAACTTCTGAAACCAGGTACGGTGACGCAATCACGGGGGCCAGGCCAGCTGGGAAGCCCAGCGCTGTGCCAGACGACCTGCAGGGAAAGATGTAACCTGGTCGGGCTGGTGCGGCAGAGACCGCAGGAACGCATCGGCTCAGCCTACTGCTGCTGTCAGCAAGTGCAAGAGGACTGACAGTAAGAACCACTTCTGCGCCATTCTTGTACAACAGTCTCCCGGGAATAAAGATCAAACGTCGCAGTGGTCGCGTGCCAGCGGCTCAGGGCGCTCAGGAGTCGAAGAAGTACGACAAAGAAAAGACAGTACGATTTTATTGGACTCACAGAGCTGTGGACCGGTGGTTCCTACACATAACCGGTTTGGTTTCTGATGCAGAAAAAGGGATGGGAGAATGGATCTTTACCTCATTTTTCGGAATTGGACTCGATCGCTCGTTTGATGTTCGTGTTGCATCGAAGCCAACCGATTCGATCCATGCCGTCGGAGGTGATCGTGATTGACGAACGAATAAAGATACCGTTTTGTTAGTTGCGCCTTGGTCGTTCCAGAGTTGTATTTGTAGCGGTAGCCCCACTTACTGCACTACAAGAATGGTTCGTTGTTCTCCAGGCCTGCGTTTACTGAAAGGAACGCCGGTGAAGGAGCCGAGGAGGTGAGCATCTGCATCGGAAGATGGCACTGCAGCAAGCGTCCGCCGCCGCCGCGGGGCCCTGGGGCTTCCTGCTGGCGCTGTTTTTGTTTCTGCTGTTTCTCGCGTTTGTGTGGTGGGTGGCATGGCAATTGTCCCTGAGCAAAGTGCCGGTCTTCCGCGAGATTTTCGGGGATCCCGTATCCTCTTCGCGCAGCGGCCGGGAAAAAGCACCGAAGAGAATCACGGCGGGAGGCGGGAATCAAACCTCCGCACGGAAGACAACGACTGCCTCTGCACGGACGAAAGTAGAGCTTTGACAGCGATAGAATGAAAGTCATGCAGTGCGATGAAAATGAAATGCAACAAGGAGCTTGAAGATCCGCAAGAAAGAACATCATCATCCTCAGCAAGCGAAGTTCTGATTGATTCGTTTGCACCCTGTTCTGTCCTGCTGCGTCTGCGTTTCTACCACCCTATGGCGGCCTTCGATATCGTGTTATCGGTAAACAACAGCCACGGAATAGCAGCTGAACTGTCGCTAGCACGGAGCCCCCCGATGGGCAGCGAGCAAAGAAAAGAAAAGCAGAGGAGGGAGAGAGACCAAGGGCGGAAGCGCAAGCGCCACCCGCCAGGAATATATCACGAAGATACAACATGTCGACCCAAATCATTGCTGTAAGTACAAAGTGTTTGTGACATTCCGACCAAGTCGTTTCCGACCGTCTCCGTCTCTGATCTAGCGAGGAAGAGGAAGTGGAAGAGAAAACCCGCGAGAAGGGCAAGTGAAAGCGCCTCGCAGTACACTAGATGTGGTGACGGCCCAAATGCAAAGCTACTCCTACGTACAGTAGGGATCATATTTAACGAGGAGATGTCTTCCGCCGGCAGTGTTTCTCTCTCCGACCGGTTCTTGGAGCTCCAGGAGCGGCGCGAGCGGCTTTCGCGCAAAATCGAGGAGCGGCTCGGCAGCATTTCGGGGTCCTCCCACTCCCAGTCCCACAGTGGCGTGGAAGGGCCGAGTAGTGTTGGTCTTGTCGACGAAGCCGGGCACTACGACGAGGAGGAGAACGAGTATCATTTGCAACCGCCGCCGCCCTCCTCTGCCGTTTTGCGCCCTCCGCAGCTTGGGAACCCCCACGGCGCTGCTGGAAGCACAACAGCCGGCTACCTGTTCAAACCGGCGGTGCCGCATCATGCCGGCGGGCTGCTCGACAAGGTGGAGGAAGAGACCAGCGACGACCTTGCGAGCTCCCCGGAGCAGCCGCACGGACGACGCGGCGGGGCGGGCAGTTCTGTTCCCCAGGCGCCGCGTCGCAGCGATTTCGGACGTCAAAACCCGACACGAAGCAGCTATAACAAGCGCGAAAGCTTCGACCCCGATGAACGAGAAGAGGACCTAAGCTACCTGAAGCGGCAGTACCTGCTGGCGGATGGAGCGCATTTCATGAATGCAGAAAGCAGTAAGGACACGGGAGGAGGGGGAGCAGCGGCGGAGGGAGAAGGAGAACAGGCTGGCGGGCAGGTGGGTACCAACGATAAAATGGAGATCTTCGAGCACGAGGACGGGCACTTGCGCGACGCGGACGGCCACCTAGTGGACGCAGACGGGCGGTTGATCGACGCGCAGGGACGATTCATCGACGCAGACGGGAGGTAGGCGCCGTGATTTGTTTTAGGACGCAGCGTCTTTTGCGGAGTCGTAGTAAACGAGGGAGCTACCCTATGCATCTGCTCCTGAAGATAGAAATACGATTTGCGTTGACAACTCAAGTCTCGGTTGCAGCGCGTGAACAATGCATGACAATTCATAGGTTCATCGACGAGCTGGGTCGATTTGTGGATGCGGAGGGTCGCTACGTGGATGAGGATGGGCGGTACATCGACGAGGACGGAAACTTTGTGGACCTCCTGGGCCGCTTCGTGGACGAGGATGGGCGCCTCGTGGATGAGGAGGGCCGCCTTGTGGACGAGGACGGCGCTTTGATCGGATCGGAGAACGTGAAGGCGGGCGGAGCGGAGAACTCAGAGGTCGAGGAGGCCCCGGCGGGAGCTGGCGCTGGGGCATCAGGCGCGAATCTTGATGCGGGTGAACGTGACTCGGACTTCTATCGCCCGAGCTCGCAACTTCCGCCAGAGCAAGGGAGGGCCCCGAAGGCAGCGACTGCCGCGAAGCCGAAAGGGCGCACATCAACCGGAGGTACGGAATTTCTACTTTTTTCCTTTCATCTCAATATCGGTGGAGATTTTCATCTTCTAGTTTTTCGCTTTTGTTAAAACCCTCGACCAGGTCCGAGCTCCAGCAGGGCTGATGCGCCGTCCGCTCCGCCTCCCTCCGGTTCTGCCGCGTCTGCCAAACCGGCACAATCGAAAGCCGGAGTAGCAGAACCACCACCACCCGCAGCACCAGCCCGCCCGTCCGAGCAGTCTTCTCCTTCCCAGCCCCCGCCCGACGACGCGCAGATTTATCAGGACGACGAGGGCTACTACACCGTGGACGCCGCCGGCACTGTGATTCCGCTGGAGAAGAAGCCGGGAAGCGCCGACGAGTTCCGCGTCGTGAAAAATCCTCCCACAACGGCGAGTCCGTCGCCGCTGGATTCGGAAAACATCTACGAAGACGCGGAAGGGGGCTATCGGGTCAGCAGTGGAGCCCAGGTGGTGCCGTTGCGGCGAGAAACGTACGGCGGGGGAGGGTCAGTGGACGACGTGAAAGCGGACCAGGAAGGCGAAGACGAGGGCTTGATGGAGATCTTCGAACTGGAGGACGGCACCTTTGTGGACGTTGCGGGAAAGGCCTGCGACGCAACAGGAAGACTCATCGACAAAGAAACGGGGCACTACATCGACGCGGGTAGACGCGAGCAGTTTGATATGCTATCTCTTTCGTGCGTGATTTAGCTTTAGCATCTTTCATTTCTTGGCTCCCGAGGTGTTGGTGTTCGTGTTTTCCCAAGAAGCAAACAAGGCAAAGCCCAAAGTCACCTGTGAAACTTCACTTTCACGTTCCGTAGAACGATCACATCACTCACAAATGGGTCACAGATGGGCGTTTTGTGGACAAGGATGGGTATTTTGTCGATCCCGCGACCGGCGCGTATGTGGATGACGCGGGAAAGCCGATTGACGACGACGACAACGAGCCTCACGTGCACACGGCAACCGCGATCGGCAACGAAAAGCCCTCCACCGCCCCAAAACGCCTCAGCGCGGCGGACAGGCCGAGCGCCGCAACTTTCATGGAGAGCCTTTCTATCCGTGCGTCGGAGGAGATACCTCGGCTGCAGGTTCCCGCCTCCAAGGACGCCGCCACCTCTGACTTGGAGCTCGCGCTTGCCCCGCCGTCTCGGGGGGAGGAAGTGTTTTCGCCGCAGCAATTGCGTCCCGCTCCGGGAAGCTTCACCACCGGCGGGTCGCAGCCTTCGCGGCCGGGCGTGCAGTGGAAGGACCACGCGGAGGTGGATGTGGACGAACCACAAGAAATACCGCAGCAGAAGAAGAAAAAGACCACGAAGAGGCAGCTGGAGCAGAAGCGAAAGCGTGTCCGGGAACTGCAGGACCGGTTGCGCGCCGCGAGGGAGGCAATGGCGCGGAAAATCCAGCGCTGGTGGCGCGTGGCTGTGGTGCTGCCGATGCGGGGGAAGAGGCTGCGCAATTTGGGGAAGACGGCGGAGAAGCTCCAGAGGTGGTGGCGCGGAGTGGCGCCGTCGGCGAGGAGCGCGAGTCTGCGGAAGTGGCTGTGGCTGGTGGACGCGAAGGGGGGTCTGGCGGTGCTGCGCAAGCTGCAGGAGGCGAGTCTGTACGAGAAACCGGTCGTCCTGTTCAAGCCGGGGGAGGAGGTGGTCGCTGTTGGTACATCAAGTGCTGCAGACAGATCGGATCCGGCGGAGAGAGCGGAGATCGCGAAGCGCAAGGCGTTTTTGGAGAAGTGCGACGCAGCGGTTCGGCAGTCCACGGACCGAAAAATCTTCTTCGAACAGGCGGATGGAGCGAGGACGTTCTTGAGTCAGAAACTTTCCTCGCAGACTGGCCCAGCACCTACAACTACAGCAGCTTTGATTTCCGCACGGGGACTGCGAGGTACGCCTCGTTCGTACGACACGATGTCAGCAGACCTGCGCAGCCTGGAGACCCGTATTCAAACCATGGCGCGCAACGCGAAGGACCACTCGCTGATTTCCGTGGAGATATCCGAGTCGGAGATTCATCCTCCTCCAGGAGCCTCCGGGCCCGAGTCCAGGAGCCGCGCCGGGAGCGGGTTGAGCAGTGGGGGAATCACTGGTGCGGGTGCCGCGAGTACGACGTTCCAAAGTTGCGGTAAGCATGAGTACTTCGAGGAGCTGTTGTCGCGCCCGAGTCATGGCGGCCCGGGAGCCGCGGTACGGCCACCGCGCATCAAGAACTTTCCGGTTGGTAATGGTAATCCCACGACCGCAGCGCCTGCGCCCGGGCCCCAGCAGGACACTTTCCCCGCGGCGGCCATTCCCGCCGGCGCGGGGATCGGCACGAACTTGGTCTCGCGGTACACCCAGCATCAGACCCAGCAGTTCCTGCACTCGCAGGCCAACACTCCCTCTGTGCACTACCGCGACGCCCCGGCTCCCCAGACGAGTACTACGCCGAGAATCTCTGCTGGACTCGGAGCTGCTGGACCCACACTCGAGGACGCGCCCATCAAGTCGAGCGGACGCTACCACTACACGAACTTCGGCGAGGACGACGCGCCGCCCCTGTCCCAGCACGAGCGGTTTCTGCAAGAGGCGCGCGCGCGCATCGGCAGTTCCGCGCAGACCACGCCGACGGAGTCGCGCCGGCCGAGCAAGCCGGGCATGGGCGGGGCGATGGAACTAGGCTTTGGTGGCGCAAACTACGCAGGTCCGGGTGGGTCGTTGGTTGCACCGACGCCGCGAGGGATCACGGGGAACCCCTACATCGTGGACAGCGGGTTCTCGGTGAATCCAGCAGCGGCCGCCGCGGGGGCGAATTCCTTCAGCGAGGGAATGGCGCCGCCGCGCAGTGCCAGGAGCGTGGTGCTGGTGCCGGACAATATCGTGGGCATGGGAGCGGGGGGCGCGTCGGAGTGGGGAGGCGGTGGGGGTGTGGGCGGCGGCGGGGGCC
>RXOD01005989.1:0-11692 GCA_005223375.1 Amoebophrya sp. AT5.2
ACTTTCTTCCCGCCGTTCCCTGCCGGAGGAAGATCCCCTTCGGACGGCGCGGCGGAGGTTTTGCTAACCGACAGCTGCGTCGAGTTCTTCGACGAAGGAGCTGCTTGGTCGACGCTCCTGGGAAAGAAGTTACATTGTTTGCCGACGTCCTCTCCCGCAATCGAAGAATCGGCTTCCGCAACAGGAGTAGCACCACGACTACCCCCCTTGCCCTTGTTGCGTCGCTGCCTACTGTTGTTCTTCGGACCGCGCTCGCGCTGCGTCCTATCTTCGACGCCGGACGGCGACGGGCCCGGGCGGGATGAAGTACTGTCGACATCTACCTCCTGCCTCTGTGCTGCTGATTCTGGCGCTGAGCTATCTGGAAAAATTCCGCTTGGCTGCATGGGATGTTGAGGCCCCTTCTTCGAAAATGTTGCTGTTGGCCCCTTATTTGCTCTCGGCGTGCCTGCTCTGGAGCTACTGCTGTGATTGCTGTTTTTACTACCGGGGTCTCGCTGTACTCCCTGACTTTTTCCGCCTTTCTTCCCTCCGTGTCCGTTCGCAGGTCGTACTATTCGTGCATCTTCTCCTTGCCCTTCCGCTGCATTCTTGCCCGGCGCGCCCGGGCCCGCTGGAGCAGGACCAGAACCGCCAGCCGCCGAGCTTACTTGCCTGCTTGACGAGCTTGATGAAACGCTCATGGTCGGCGCCAGAGAGGTCGTTCCTGTTGCGGACGCCAGGTCCTCGCCAGCTGTAGACGTGGTGGCCGTGTCTTTTGAAGTCGAGGTGGCCCCCGGGGTTGGGGTAGTTGGGACGGTGCTGGTCGAGGTCGCTGTAGTCACCGTTGTTGGTCCTAGTTTTAATATCGCGGACGCGGTCGCGGCAGTAGAAGTGCCGGCCCCTCTGGGGCCTTCGCCAAACAAAGCCGCGCCGCCACGGGTTGCCCAAGCGCTGCCAGGCGTTGCTGCGAGGGGAGGTGTAGTTGATGTCGAGTTTCATTATGTAAAAGATGCACGAGGATATGCATTATGGTTCTGGTTAGCGCGGCGGAGAAGTAAAATGAAAAATTGCAGCTGGCTTGATCCACGACTGACTCTAAAAAACGTAAAAAATGCATGGCGACGCCGCGTGATCCACCTCCTGCTCCTGCACGTAGTACTTTGTTTGGGGGGAAGTCGAAGTAGATAACAAAAACCGCAGTACTAAAACTAAGTAAAAAGGATATTTATTACCACCGCGATTGCTGTCGCTATCCCTTGGCGGCGGCGTTCCTGCCGGTGTCTGCGCCGGCATCTTGGCAGGTGTCCCTGTTGCCACTGCCTGTGCCTGCTTGTCATGCGCGGCGGTTCGCGAGTCTTGCTCCGAAACGCCTGGCGAATAGGAATTGGAACAAAAAGTTTTAATTAATGTTTTCTTCAATCATGTTGAACATGATCATCTTCATGTAGCTAGGCCTCGATGAACCCAAGAATCTTCGTCACTCAGGAGACGAGAAAAGATCTGGCTCAGCGGGAATTTCTGTTTTTCGTTTTCCACCTTCGACGCACACACTTTCGCAACGATCGAGTAGAAAAGTAGAAAAAGATCTACTACTCTCTCACCACTTATAAGTACCTGCTGTTATTCTCGATGGTGGGTTTAGCTTTTCGTATGACACCGCGGCGGTTACCGGGGGGCGAGCGTTGACAACGTTTGCTCGGCCAGTAGGGTCTGGTATCCTGGCCACCGCGATCACGGCGTCGCCCTTTTTCGCCGCGTTTTGTCCGCCTTTCCCCGCATTTGCTGATCCACCTCCATTCGCATAGTGTCCAGAAGCAGGAGGAGCACCAGCACCTCCACGACCCCCTGAATTTTTCCGCTCCCCCTTTCGTTTCCCCGATTTGCCATTCTTCATTCCGCTTCCATCAGAAGGTGAAGTAGGGGCGGCTGCTGCGGCGTCACGTTGCTGAAGATGGCCTTTCCCGTGCGACGTCTGGTCCGACTTCTCGCCGGCGGCGGCGTGCCACTTTACTTCTTCAGTCGTCATGCTCATACCTGCGAAACAACCACAGAAAGTTCTACTTCAAAGAAACGACGTCAACTTCTGTTCAGGACAGAGGACAACGAACTGTTCGGGGCACATAAATCACATCATGAAGAAGTAGCTGTAAATCATCGCGAAAACTCGGCACGAACCTGGGACCGGAACCACCTCATGCAGTGCATGGGACCGCGAATATGCTCTTCGTCCAATCTGCGTCTCCAGAGCAACAACTCGAAGTGTTTGGCATTCGACGCAAAGACAGGAGGTAGGAGCACGGCTTTAAATTCAACGAAAGGCGCCGGGGCAATCGTAGTCGAGATGCAGCATGAAAATTTTCTTGGATAAGAATGGGTCGCTATTATTTCCGGGTGTCGTGCTCGTTTATTTATAGTGTTCGTGGTCGTAGATCTCGAGAAATATAAATCAATGTCGCGCGGGGAGCTACAGCTGCCTAAGACTACAACTCTGTCACCAACACCAATTGACCGTTCATATTTTATAATTTAAGAGTGCGCGTGCGCCCGTGAGACTGCGAGACAATTTCGGAAGATTCATTGATATGATTACTTCTAGTGACGGAGGGCAACGTAACCGTTGCCGTTAGACTAAGCCGTAAGCATAACAGTAACTACTTTGTTTTACAATTTATATACATTGTGGGAAAAATAGGAGTATAGCACCTGTTCCAGCGCAGATGGCTTGTAAAAAAAGACACGACACCAGATCATCACGACCAGCATTGGAGGCATTTTGATTTTTGGTATTCGGGTGGAGAACTAGATTGAGGGGGATCCGCTGTTTTAATATCATTTATTACATCTTCATTATCATTTCTCGCGGCATGTTCATTCCGTGATCAGAAAGAGGCTCGTGGCCTCATGGGCAGATGTAGCTCCTGGTACATCGACAGAGAGTTTTTGACAGAGAGTAAATGAAGATCCGACTTCATTGATTTCATTTTTGCTCGGCCACGGCCACCGCAACAGATAGAGCAGCTGCAGGACTCGGACACGCCGTGACATTGGAGAACTGACACCGAGTATGAAATCGCCTCTCTTCTCCTCGACCACAGCGACGACTCACATCAATTTCGAAAAATGGGATTAAGTAGTTTCGGCACAGCATTGATGGCGCTCTTGTAGAATCGTTGCTGTGATCAGTGCTGCGTCGCGCCGCTGAGTCGGTACGACAGTCACTAGATTCACATATGCATATCAAGGACCACGACCCCAACCTACTTCAGAAGTGGAGGAAGTCGAAGTAGTGTCAGCAAGTGCGTTACTTTGTCTTTGTAGGAGTGGGCGAAAAGGGACCGATTCCGATTGATAATACAAGAAGGAGCAGCTCAAGTCTCGTCCGCAGCCATGTGTTCCCCGTCTGCGTCCAGGTCGAGGTCAAGACCCCCTGCTCCCGCCGCGGCCCCACGATCATGCAGACCGTCTTCCTGCTCGTCGTCGTCCTCCGAATCGAAAACCTTCGACGAGCCCGTCTTGCTCTTGCTCACCTTTCCCGGAGCAGGAGCTCCCGGACCCTCTTCAACAGCGGCCGCGCTGCCCTCACTCCGACCCACTGCGTCAGATGAATTTCTTCCCCCTTTGCTTTCGCTATCGATTTGCTCGTCCCCACCACGACCACCGGCACCAAAATCCCCAACCCCACCAGCTCCCACCCCAGCACCTCCCCCCTCCTCCGTGTCGTCGTCGTCGTCGAAGTGCCCGAGGGGCATGCGGAAGTCCCGCGTGCTCAGAGTCCCGCTCTGGTCCATGCGTTGGTCTTTGAAGACCCCAAACAGCGCGTCCGACTGGCAGAACAGTTCGTCCTTCAGGGAAATGACGATGGACTGGAACTTGGCGCGCGAGAGGTACCGCCGCACCGACTTCACGTTGTAGCTATCAAGCGGCGCGTCCACCTCGTCGAGGATGATGAAGGGCGGCTTCTGATAGTGGTGCACCGCGAAGCATAATGCGAGCGCGGCGAGGGTCTTCTCGCCTCCCGACAGCAAGTGCATGTCGCGGAAACGCTTGGCAGGAGGCATGGTGGTGTACCTGTGGAGCGGAGATGAAGAGGGGGGGGCGATGAGAGAGAAGAATTTTGGGCGATCGATGTGGGCGCGGTCCGATTGCTGAAGCTGCGACCACACATGTTGACGCTTGCTTCTTGTTTCAACATTCATATATACTTTCTTGATGAGCAGCATGCTTCCGAGCGGAGAACCGATGCTTATAAAGCAAAAGCTTCCTAATCGGATTACGTTAACGTTTTGGCCATCATAAGTACTTGATCCCCCCGTCGAAGGGTGCGTCTGGGCACTCGATGTCGAGAAAGGCTGCTCCCCCCTCTAGCTCGTCCGTCGAGGTTAGTTCTTTGTAGATCACGTCCAACTTGTCCTTCACCACGTTGAAACACTCCATAAATTTTTTCCGCCGCAGCTCCCGCACTTCGTTGTACTTGAGTTCGAAGCCCGTGTTCTTCTTCTGCGCTTCGGCCGATTCTTTCGCCGCTTTCTGCGCGTCTTCCAGAGCTGCGTCCTTTTTCTGCTGCGCTTTGAGTAAACCCTTCACGTCCTGGAAAGCGGTGAGTTCGTGGTTCAGGTTGTGCAGCTCGGTAGTGTATTGCCCATGCAGCTGGGCCGCCGGGTTCTCCGGGTCGTTCAGCGTCACGTTTCGGCGGTCCTCCGGAAGCTTGTCGAAGTCAAAGCGGAACAGCTTGTCGAAAAGCGCAAAATCATGCTGGAGGGGCTTATCGTGCTCGGCCTGCTTCTCGACAAACGCGGCCCAGATGGCTTCCATCGTGTTGGCCTTTTCTTCGGGATCCGCGTCTTCGTCCTCCGACGGCTCGGGGGAAGATTTCTGCTGCTCGCCGTCTTCTTCGTTCTTGATTTCAGGAGCAGCGTCTTCACCGTCCTTCCCATCCCCCTCAGCGTCCTTGTCGTCACCCTGCTCAGCACCCTCCGCGTCCCCCATTTCGATATCGTCGTCGAGCTGAAGCTTCTTTCCTTTCCCCATTTTCTTCATCGCATTTTTTGCCGGGGCCTTCGCGGCCGCCGCCTTGTTCTTGTTCGTGCCCTTCTTGCTTGCGGCACTTGCTCCAGCACCCCCCCGCCCCCCGGCGCCGTCGTTTATTTCCTTGATGTTCTGGCCGTCTTCCTTTTCAGCTTCCTCCCCGGAGGATTTTGCGTTTTGCTGCTTATCAGGAGGCACAAAAAGCGCGTCGAGGTCCACAGGGGGGTGCTCTTCGGAGGGCTTCTTCAACGGAATGTTGGTATGGCGCCCGGAAAAGTTCCGCGCTGTTTCGTCCCATCCGAGGGCCTGCTTAATCAATGCGGAGAGCTTGCTTTCCCAGTCTTTGAGCTCCTTGAAAGCGCTGAGGAGAATGATCGAGTGGATGTTGAATGGGGCTGGGGGTGCCCGTGGTGCCGTCATGGTGCTACCGCTACGCCACAAGCTAAACCATATACATATAATTTAATTTTTCTGACAAATTCCAATTTACGGACACAGCCACAGGAGCAGTGTGTACTTAGAAGTACCCCTGCGATTCTCTCTGCAGTTTTTCTTTTTCCTTGGTCGCTTCCTCGTTTCGCTTCTGCAGTTCGTTGTATTCCGCGCTCAGCACCTCCACTTCGCTTTCTTTGTCCAGTTTCTTTCGCTGCTCTTCGAGCACCTTCTCCTTCTGCTCTACTGTTTTCTGCTCCAGATCCCGGTGGGCCTGCTTTAATTTTTCTTCATCCTGCTCTGCCGCTTTCACGTCCTGTAGAAGTTTTTCCTCGTTTTTCCCCAGGAGTCTCTCCGCCGCCGCTTTAATCTCTTTGTCGCAGTCGTCCGCCTCCTGCTCCAAAGTTTTCACTTCGTGCAGTTTTTGCCTCTTTCTTTCGTCCCTCTCGTGCCTGTATTTCAAGACGTCGCCCAGGCCCAGCTTCGTCCCCACTTTCTCCCACATGCCTTTGTTTTGCGTCTCCTGCTTCTCCTTCAGGGCCTGAAATTCCTCCAACAATTTCGCGCACAAATCGTTCTGCCCTTGCAGTGCCTGTTCCCGCGTCTGGATCTGCAGCAGCATCGGGTCCAACTGTTTCTCGTAGACATGCACGTCTTTCTCCGCGGTCTCGGCTTGGGTTCTTTTGTTCTGCAAGAACGCGGCCTGCTCGCGCAGCTGCGGCTGGATTTTCATTTTCTCCTGCTCCTTCTCGAAGATGCTTTTTTCCCATTGCTGCACGGCGGCGTTGAGGTCCCGCTGCTTCGTGCGCGCCGCGTCAACCTCGAGCTGGCCGAAATCGATTTTCGCCTTCGTCACCGCCGGATCAAACGCCTTAGAAAGGTCCAAGATGCTACCAAGTTGGTTCAAAATACAGCCAAAATTTAAATACAGTCAGAATACGACGTGCCAGCGGGAGAGCGCAATCAGTAGCACTGCGCCCACGCATGGATCTACAGTCCGAAGCGCCACGCCGAACAATCAAAGTAAGTCCAGAACCGACCAGGGCCTGCCCAGACAAGCTGCAACACCTAGCCTGTAAAGCTGCGAGCGCGTTGTAAACTATGCGGCACAAAGGCGCCGCTGCCTCCTCCGCGAGGGGCTGGACTTTCTTGACATAGCCAAAAACCTGCTGCCTCCTCGAAGACGCGGACCCAACAGCTTTGCACCTTCACGAGAAACCTCCTCGAGGCATTTTTTGAGGCTTAGGGTCTCAAGGCGTGCCGTATTCCAGTGCGTATTTCGGATGCATTTTAAGCTTTTCTGTTAGCATCCGTGGCTCTTTCTAAACGCCATCGCGCCGTTGTCCCGAATCACTTGCCCGCTCAGGCAGCACACTTTCGGCTGCACACCGACCTTCTTCGACTGGTTGTAGGCCACGTCGCGGGCGATATTCAGGTCGTCGACAATGACGCAGTTGTGCACGTATTTCTGGAAAATGGGCGTGAAATCTACATCGTCTTTGTTGCTGATGACGAGGCAGTCTAGCACCGGGGTCGCGTTCTTCAACTTCTTCAGCTTCTCGGGCTTCGTATACCGGGAGGGATCAAACCGGTTGTCCGCGACCGGTACGAACGTCATGGGTAACTGGTCTGTCGTCTTCAAGTACTGCACGCACTCGCGGCAGGTCTCTTGGTCCTGCACGAGAACGTGCTGGCAGTTCTGTATCCCGATGGCCGCTAAAATCCCGGTTTGGTACGTCTTCGCGGAGGGCTTGCAAAGGTCGCTCAAGCGTCCGTACACGCGGCCGGGGAAAAGCTTTACCAAACTCTTCAGGGTGTCGAGCTGCAGCCTCTCCCTGTCGGTGCGGTATTTTTCGTCCTTCGAGAGCTGCACCTGGTCTTCGTACCGCGTCAGTTCCTGTTTTTTCCCCACCAGTTCTGCCTTCAAGCTTTCCAGCATCTGATCCAAGTCATCGAGTTGTTGCTGCAGCGCGCCTATCTTCGCCTCCGCCTTGCTCTCGTCCTGTCGGTAACCGGAAAGGTCCTTTTTTCGCTTAGCCGAATTTTCTTCGATTCGTTTCGCGTCTCTCTTTGCCTCCATCAGGCGCGCGTTGTCGTTGGACCGCTTCTTGTCGGCCTCCTCCGACTTTAGCTCGGTCTTTCGGATGTCGGCCTGCAGCTTGGTGTTGTTCAGTTTCGCGGTCTCCTCCGCTTCGTGCACAATCCGTCTTGCTTCCGCCTTGCCTTCCCCGTCCGTGCCCAAGAGCGGCTCACACTCCACGTACATGTCCGCGTCGATTTTCGCCACCTCCTGCTTCAACTCTGCCGCCCGTGCCAGGTGCTCCTTCCGCATTTTCTCCTGGTTTTGCTTCAGCTCGATCGTTTGCTCCACCTCCCCCTCGGCTTTTGCGAGTCTGTCCCGCCGGTCCTTCAACTCCACCCCTGCGGCGGTGCGCCGGTTGCCCGCGAGGTCGAGTTTTTTCTCGATGCTTTTCAGCTCCTTGCTCGCGTTGTCGAACTCGATCTGTGTTTGACCCTGCTGCATCCTCTTGGCCCGCAGCTCGTCGTGCTTTGCCTTGGCCTCCTGGAATTCGAGCTTGTACTTCTCCTTCAGCCCCTCAAACGCCGCCTCTAGCGTGTCCACCCTCTCGACCAGGGGGACGCGGCCGTTGTAAAAAACCGACAGCTGGAACAGAGAGGACTCGCGCTGGACCTCGTCCCGACGACGCTTAATCTGCAGATACTCCTCGGCCTGAGATCACATTTTTCGAGTCAGAGATGAGCAATTTCTTCTTGTGCTTATAGATTTTTCAAGTAAAATTATGGGCGGGGGTTGTAATTGTATCAAGCCGGGGTCGTGCAGGAGCTGTGATATCGATTAGCAGACGGTATCGTCATCATTCATCATCGAAACATCATCAAAATGAAAATGAATCAATTCAGTACCCTTTTCGCGTTGTTTCCCACGACTTTCTGGTTTTCCAGCGCTTCTCTTTTCTCGGCGAATTTGAGCCTTGCTCCCTGTTCTGCGTTCGAGAGCTCCAGCGCCAGTCGCTCGCACTCCTTTTTGTAGTATTCGGAGCCCGAAATTTGTTCGAAGTACTGGGTGAGCAGGGCGCCTTGCTTCCTCGTCAGTCCGTCGATGTCGCCCTGAAAAACCAAAAAATTCCGCGCTTTGGACAGGATGTGAATGCGCTCGAGCGACTTCAGATACTCCTCTTTGCTCACGTTGTCCTCGTCGATGTAAAACGAGGACACCCCGGTCTTCGCAATCGTGCGGGTGTAGACGAGGCGGAGGGAATTCGACTTCTTGAACACCATGGCGACGCTGGCGGTGCGGAGAGCGTTCGCAGACTTCTCGTAAAACTCCGTAGGCTTCCGGTGGATCAACTCCTTCAAATTGTCGGAACGGAGGACCTATTTTTTGTGATATTAAATGCGGTGAAGCTATGTCCGAGACCGAGTCGGAGTCCTCGTCGTGCTCAAGCGGAGATGATCACCGACAGGTTGGCTAAGAGGGAGGGGCACCACCATCAAGTAGTCCTGCTACTGTTTGATCAAAGCTGATACAACCGGAACTGGAAGTGGAACTGCCACGAACTACCTCTAACTACAGTAGAAGCAAGTTAGAGTGAAATTCAAATTATACCACAAAACTAAAAAAACGAAAATTCTAAATTCTTTTCATGAGTCGAAGTCGTGTCACCTTGGTGTCCACTCCGAGCACGAAACTGAGCGCGTCCATGACGTTGGATTTTCCGCTCCCGTTCGGGCCGATGATGCAGGTGAAGCGTTGGAATGGGCCGACCGTGACCTTTTCCCCGTACGACTTGAAGTTCTCGATCGAAAGAAACTCCACGCCGTGGGGCGGTAGGATGTTCAACGTGTCATTCTCGATGTCGGAGTAGTGGTAGTCAAACTCGAACTCCCCAGAAGCGAACAGCTTTTGGTTCCTCGCCTCGACCTCGGCGGGGGTGAGGAAAGAGTCCGGGTCGCGTTGTAACAGGAGGGAGGAGGAGATGGGAGTCGGGCCACCCCTTGCATTTATTCCGGCGGGGGTGGCATTCGGAATAATGTTTGGGGCGGGGGCAGCAGCCGCGCTCCTCACTGCAACTGTCCCGGGTCGCTTGCTTAAGCTGCCGCTTGTTCCATTGCGATTCGGTGGCTCTTCCCCGAAAATGTCCTCGTCATCGTCGGCCGGAAGCAGGCGCTCACGCTTCGACCGCTTCGGACGAGGCTCCTCCTCATAATTATCGTCGTCCATCATCGGAGAGATCTTTTGCTCGAACGTCGAGTAGGCTTCGGCTTTAACTGAAAGAAGAAGAAACTACATGTTTTCCCTACTCTCAGATTCAGTTTTTATATACAGTCACCCACACGCACCTTCCTACAACTTCGTTAAGCTTATAGAACTACCTGTTTCCACCTCCACGTCCGGTCGTTTGGTGGACCTGCATGCTTAAAGATAAAAGTTAATTTTATTTTCTCGAATTTATTGAGAACCCGAAAGCTGAACAACGATGAACGGGGCCGAACTATAGCTTTTTGAGGCCGCATACGCATGAGGAGGAGGGGAAGGCAACCCCAAGAAGACCTCTACTTCTGCAGCATTCAAGTTCATAAGTTGGTCTTTCATAGTTCTTAGTCCACTCCTGGTTCTCGTTCTCGCTTTGTGGGCGGCAGCTCGTTGTTTCGAGCCGATCTTCGCGACCGGTTCTTGGATGATCTCTTGAAGATTTGCTGTCTTTTTCGGTCGGGTCGTCATGAAGGACGCGAGCAGCTCTGTAAGTAGCGGCGGCTGCTAGAAGTACAAGCACACCGACAACCACGGCCAGATCCAGAAGATGGGGACGCTAGTACAACACTTCTTACTTTCACTTTCTAGAATGAATGTGAAGAACGTTGAGTGGTAGTGAAGTCTGAGTTGTTCGGCGTTTGCGTTTTAGCAGCGCGTAGCAGAAGCCGATCATAGACTCACCTAAGTCGCTATCTTCATCCCAAACCCAATCACCTGCGCAGCATGCGATCTCCAAACGGATTGAAGTTTCTTCTTCTTGTAGTTTTTATTTTTTCCATGATTTCATCAATGTTTTTGGTCACCAGAGGATTTAGGGCGGGAACTGAACAGGTCAGTGATACAGTGAATCAATGAAGAAAAACTCGTTACCCAGTAGCACCCTCGCAGCCCTCCTGCTGCTCTCCACTAAGGACTTAGTCGTAACTGGTAGTACGGGCCCGTGCGCCTGTCGGAGCAGCCGCAGCCGGAGCCGCAGTGACAGCTACAACAATAATTCGTGAAGGCGTAGGCGACCAGCATCCTAGCGACCACGTCGGCTCTGTCTTTCTGTTTCTGCTCTAGTTGCATCACGAATATACTACGTTTACGCATACGCAGTTCATCAAGTTCTTCCTCATTTCATGTTTGCTACTCGAGTACGTGAGCTATTGCGGGTGTGACACGTGAAAGAGAAAGTAGTATTTGATTTTCAGGCGGTGGTACACTACGTAAAAGCGGTAAGATGATTCGGAATCGGAGTAATGAAACATGGTTTAGTTTGACGCTTTTGGCAGAAAGGTACATTTCTATTGGGTGGGCCGGTCGCAGAGGCCGCTGACAATGAGCAGGCTGCAGGCAAACAGTCGTTGCGGTCTTTACTTTAGTAGACCAGAACGAAAAACATATAAATATCGATGCCTTCTCTTCTGCGTGTGCGTGTGCGTTCCTTCTGCGAGGCCTTCTGCGGCAGGTTGGTTGTATCGGGTTTTTATAATACGTAGATCGAGATGAAAATTCGTCCGTGTCAATCATGATGAATGTTGAAAATGATACGTATGTGAACGCGACGGCCCAGGTTTTTGCCGTCGAAAAGAAGTGTAGGCGACGCATATTAGTGCGCACCAATCCTTTCCCTTTGTTTGTCGCAAGAGTCGCAGAATCTAAACTAAACTTAACGCTAACTGTGAACGTGAATCTGTGGCTAGAAAAGGAGCGTCGAGCGCACCAAAGCCGCGCCACAAATACATCTTCCGGAGGCTATTTTTCGCACAGTCATCAGTAGTGACAGCCCCAATAAACAAGGCTTCCTCCTCAAGAACCTCAAAGCGCTTTCTACCTCAGCACAAATTCCGTCGCTTATGGGCGCCGTCCGGAGCTCTGTAGCGAAGCCTCTGAGTGGATTTATTTGTGAGGTTCTTGCTATCTGACGTTCGCGAGAAATCACGTCTGACGTGTCAGACGTGTCAGTTGTCAGACGTGTCAGACGTTGTCAGACGT
>RXOD01005990.1:0-11686 GCA_005223375.1 Amoebophrya sp. AT5.2
GAATACATAAAAATGCGCAAGCGAGCGGAGGGCGAGAAGTGGTACCGCAGAACCCGGCACGGGATCGGTATCACAGGCCGGGAGAAGCCCTTGGAGGTGGTGATCAAACGCGGAAGCAACTACCACTGCACCGGGGCGGCGCAGTGGCAGCATGGGCGGCTGTTTCATTTGAACCTCGATCTCGACACGGCCGACGTGCGGGTGGGCGGGGAAATGCGAACGGTGCCCATGTCCTTCGTCAAGGTCCTGACCGAGGTCACGGGAAGGGAGCTTTCGGACTTTGAGTACCACGCGGGGTGGATCTTGGGGTTTTACCAGCGGGGAAAGGAGTGCTCGCCGTGCTGCAAATCCAAGGTGAAAAAGGCTAAGAAGAAGGCGCGATACGAACCAGAGGGTTTTAGCTTTTAAGTCTGCAAAACGTAAAAGTAATTGCGGTTAGTGTGTCTAGCAAATAGCAATTCAGGGAAGCGTTAGAACTACAACAACCAGCAATGCGATCGGAATTTTTAAAGGGGTTTCAGTAGCCAGTTTTGACAAGTAAATCAGTGAAAAACGACCACCAGTAACCAAGGCTATGTTCGGTTTATTTCTTGTCATTCAACGTCTTTAAAACCAATTGTACATCATCCAACTTTTTCTTTCGCAGTCGGCCGTCCGCAGTCCGCGAACAGCCACTGCTACTGGTACCACAAGCTAGCTTCAGTTCTTTTGTTTTTGGGGTAATACATCGTTCTCGACTTGTACAGGAAGACGACGTCAGTACATTTCTTGGGCACAGCCCGTTACCACTCGCAAGACCATGCGAAACTCATTTGTCGGTGACCAGTTTTGTTTGCTCTGGAAATGCTGCTTCTTGTTTTTGATGGCCAGGCGCGCTCGACAGGCACTGGCATCTACACGCCGGGAATTTGTTTTATGAGTGTGCACTAAATTAAATTCATGGGAGAGCACAGTAAATTCGACTTCATTGCATTGCATTTAGCCCGTAAATTCAACTTGTACTTGCATGAAATTCGAGCCGAGCGCTGCATCGAAACACGAGAGAATCGATTCATCGCAACCATTGCTCGACCATTGAAAAACCAATGAATCTTCCAAAAAACATAAACAGCCCTTTTATAGTGCAGTAGCAGCTAGTAGCTGCAAGTGAGAACGACAAGGAGAAAGTAAGAACAGTTTCAGAAGTGTCGCGCGTGTTGTACTTCTGCTTGTGGCAGCGCGTTAAGTATTGTTCGACCTTTGAGCACCCTCTGTAAGTCTGAGCGTTGAGTAATTCAAATCGTTGACTTCTGAGGGCAGAAACTACGGCTGTTGAGCTGTTTTAATTTGAGTATGGTGAGGCCCAGAGCAACGCGGTCCGAGCCTACGCCGACAACTTCCTGAACGACTTTAACTTCGCAACTTCTAGCGGCCGCGAGATCGAGTCAATCCTTGACTCTCCGCGACGCTCCGGATCGACCTGTGCATGCAATTCCGCAGTGGTGACAAAGTTCTCTGGTCACCAGGAAGCCCGTCAGAGCAGCTTCGAGAAGTCGTGGCCACCGTGCTGGAAACCTGGCACAACAGCGGTCGCAATCACCGAGGGGAGCGAGCTTTGATCCGGTTTTGGAGTTCGGAAACGCAGCAGTTCTTTCAACGAGGGGTAAGTACCCATTCCCTTCGACTTTTGGAGCACCGGGAACCAGAACAGGAACCCGAGCCGCTGTAAACAATCTTTCCGTCAGACTCGCGTCCGCACGCGAGTAGACCTTCGCGCGCCGGACCGTCGACAACTCCAGAAATCTAAAACATCCATCACCAATTCCATCGCGGCAGCAGCAGGCTTCGACCACGTGCACACGTGTCCTTGTCGATCCTGCCCCCGCTGAACTTTCAAGACAAACCAAAAACTTCTTCAAGCAAGCTTTCCGGCACCAGCGTCTAAAAGATGGGGAACTCTCTTTCCCAGATTGCCGGCGCGATCGGAAAGCAGTGTCCGCGACGCGAGACCTCAGAGCAGGCGCGCCGCCGCGTGCTGAAGGAAATGCAGGACGAGCGCGAGCTGCTCCTCAGCATCGAGAAGGCGACGCTGAAGGAGGTGATGTCGCGCGCGGCGCAGGAGGCCGCGGCGATCGGAAAGAACTTTCAGAAAACCTCCCGGCAGCAGGCGAAGCTGCGCGAAGACATCCTGAACAGCCTGTCGATCAAGATCGGCACGGAGATGACGGGCGTGAAGACCGCGCTGGGGAACCTGAGCAAACGGGTTGGAAAGCAGGACGGAAAACTGCATCTGGTGAACGATTTGGGTGCGCAGCTGAGCGAAAACAGCGCGGGACATCACGTGGTGCTGACGCGCCTGGAGACGCAGGTGGACGCACTGCTGGATAAAACCACCCAGATCACGGAGACCGTGCAGGGTTCGGAGGCGATGCCGGTGCGCTTTGCGGAGCTGGAAGTGGATCATGCCGATCTGAGCCAGGACTGCAAGTACACTAAACTGGAGATGGCGGAAGACCTGCGAAAAGTCGGAGAAGAACTACAAGAAATGGGCGCCACAGCAGTGAGCGCGCATTCGGAGCTCGGAGAAATCAAAGACGAAATCCGAGCGCTAAAAGACTCGATCGGAATGGGGATCGGGGAGGAACGTTTGGAGGCGTTTAAAGCAGACCTGCAGTCGGAAGCGGAGCTGCAGAACGGCCTCTACCTCGACGAAAACAAAGAATTGCGGCTGATCATCCAAAGCCTCGCCGACACGGTCTCGAAGCTGGAAAGCAAGATCGTCGAGCTGGAAGGGCTGATGGCGGAGGATGAGGCAGACGAAATTTACTGCGACAGCGTCGAGTCGGATGACGGCGGTGCCGCGCCGTCCAAGCGGTCCAAGAAGGGAGCTGCGTCTACGCGGGGCTTTGGCCTCGACCAGTCGCCGGAGCCGAAGCCGGCGTTGGATGCGGAGCTGCAGCGGATCGCAGAGGGAAAGATGATCCCCCGCATGCGCATGAGCGAGCGGGTGGACATGATCGATTGGTCGAAACTCGAGCTGGTCCCGACAAAGTCCCCGTTTGAGAAGTTGACGAAGTGGGACGAAGTCATCATCCGCACCCTGATTTCCCCTCCCCTCCGCTCTTCCACTCCGTGGAAGATGTGGAAGGAGGCGGCGTGGCATTGGGCGCGACAATTGCGGTTGGTGGGGGCTGAGTTTCACCAGATGGGAAGGCATTTGGTGAACACAGCGTTTGCAGGGGATAAGTTCGAAGGGGAGCATTCGATCGCAGTGGGAGCTGGCGCGGAACGGGACATGATCGGAATCATGCAGGCGCTGGATACGCATTTTTGTCCGCACACGCGGACGGTGCAGGCCAAGATTGAGTCCGACATGTACCGGGTCCGTCGCTTAGACGGACAAGCACCGCTGCTGTTCCTCATGCTGCTGAAAAAGGTCTTCTTGCGCGAGCAACAGATTAACGAGGGTGTGGCCGTCCGGATGGAAAGCGCGAAGGTAGAGCGGGCGCTGGTGGCGCTGATGCTGAAAGGCATGACCACCCAGCTGATCCGGAGCAAGATCTCTACTGCAAACGTGAGCGGGACGGGCTTCGACCTCAACGACCTGGAGCGCGAGGTGGACAACCTCAACATCACCGACTTCAACAGGTACAAAGTCGGGGCGACCGGGCAGGACATTCACGTCAAGACAGAAAACAACGAGGAAGACGTGCTGACCGGGTTGCTGGAGGTGATTGGGGAGCGCATGAACACGGATTCGACCGGACACCACGCGGTCACCAATCGGCACTTTAATTTAACGCAGAAGCAACCGGTGGTGAACAACGTGGGGACCGGGCATGGCCAGGCATTCTTCGGTTTGGGAGCGGGCGACAGCAGCGAAACTGTCGGCACCGGACTGCCAGGTGGACAGACCGGACTGCCGGGTCCGCTGCACGTGCCTGCTGGAGGACCGGCACCGGGAGCGGCGTTTGCCACCGGGGGACAGCGGTTCTCGACGAACCCGAACGGGGAAACAATCGAGATTAACGGAAAGAAGCACTACCTGGCACCAAAGCTCTCCGACGCGGAGAAGACCCAGCGCAACGAAGGGGCAAAGAAAGACAAGTTGAAGCTGGATGCCGAGGCGGACTGGTGTCCGTTTGGAGAATTTTGCGTCAAGATTCTCGAGGATGGACGCTGCCCGAAAAAGCACCTCAAGAAGGAGGTGTGGAAGCTGCTGAGTCAGTTCGAGCAGAAGCACCCCGAGAAGTACAAGCAGATGCAGAAGGAGCGCGAAAAACTCAAGAAGGAGCGGGAGGCGGCTGCGCGGGGCACGAAGTGACCTCGGCAGAAACAGCCGAAGAAGAAACGGAAAAATTCTGGCAGTGCTTTATGTACTGCTGCTGGTTCTAATTCATCCTCTGCTCCACAAGTTCGAATCCAGATCGACGTGAACGGCGCTACCAACTGCACGACGCATTCCTGTACCACGACAGAGAAAATTCCAGTTATACCTCCTGTTCCCAGTCCGACCAGGGGAACAGAGACCAAGAACGACGCAAAACATATTTCTACTTCTTCGAGCGGGAGCGGCGAGTCTTCGCGCCAGTCTTTGGGAGGCTTCGCGGCGCCACCCGGCGAGCGCGAGACCGAAGAACATGCGGCAGCCGGCGCTGATGGTGAAGCGGCAGCGCGTGGTGGAACTACTGCACACGGGGTAGGACCAGCTCGCCAGCATCACCACGTCCAGTTCGACACAAACATGAACGATTTGACATCCGACATGTCATACCCTCCGCGAACGCGGAGCCAGTCCGACATAAGCATGATCGAGGTCGACATGGGAGCCAGACCTGACGTCACCCTTCACGACCTCAACACATCACAGCCACAGACAGCAGCAACTCCTGCCGACGTTTCCATGCGTCCTGCCACGGCGACGGGCGAACGACACACGACGATTTCGGATCCTCGTTTTTCGAATCGCTTTAGCGCGCTGGAGGACGGCGGGGACGTTGGGGATGAGCAAGAGTACTACGTGGAGCCGGAGCGGCACGGGGAATCGGTTTCTAGCTTCGAGAACCGGTTTAGTGATCCGCTCCGAGCAGGAGGCGGTGATATTATTCGAAGCGGAGCCGACCTGTCCGCCTCGGACTACATCGTACGACGCATGGCTCCACATAGTAAATTGGCCAGCACGTTGGCCACATGGGTAGAAACAGAACAGTCAGAAAAACACGGAGTGTATCTGGTGGGGACATACAGAGCAGGGCTTCCGGAGGCTGCAGCGAAGATCTTGAAGACCGCTCGCAGTCCGGCGACGAAAAGTTCGGGCCGGGCCGGTTTAGACTCCTGTTCGTCGCATAACCCAATTCCAGAGAGCATATTCAGGGAGAGCGAACACCTGAACCGCGGGGCACGCCGGCAGTCGCGGTTGGCAACCAGGTTTGGGGCCGTCTCTTCGGATCGGGAAAACGATACGGCGCCGACGTCGCGGTCGGAGGCCGAGATGTTTTTCGTGGTCAATCGCGGGCCCCACATCTTTGTACAAACGTTCAACATAATGGATGGAGGGGTGCTGGCGAATTTTCCAATTTTATTGGGGCAGCCGTTTTTCTGGCAGTGCGCGCTGGTCCTGTCGTACGACCAGATCCCTCCCGTGTGCTCGATCGCGGGAAATACGTACGAGCTGGCTCCGGAGCCGATTTCGATGCTGGATATCGAATTCGTGAGCCGGGACTACGCGCAGGGGAGGTGGTGCCCACCCAGTCCGGCAAGGCTGCACTTCCTCGACAACGAGACAAAAACAGTTTTGAAGGGCATTTGCGCCCTCACCAACGCGCGGACTTCGTCAAAGGATTGGGGATTTGGAAAGATGCTGGTGACCGCAGCTGCTCGACAAGTAAAGCAGCCAGTCTTCCCGCACGCTCAGATCCTCGCGAGCATCGGCGAAGATGACGAGGACATGGTCCTGGATGCCGTGGACGACGCGCTCGCGGCAAACATGGGCCGCGAAAACAGCGAATCCGGAATCCAGATGCAAAGCCGGGTTTCCTCGTCGTCGTCGGGTCGCGCTACAGGTGAACCTCCGTCGTGGGGCACTGAGGCAGCTGCAGAAGCGGAGCGGGCGCACGAGCACGAGCTACTGCTGAAGGAAACAGACTTGGAAAAGCGGCACAGGGAACTCTACCGCTTCATGAGAAGCGAACGCCGGTCCCTCGGTCATTCCAAGGCTGCTGAGTTCCTTTACAGTGGGGACGCGATGCGGTGCCTGCAGGAGATCCGCAAGAGCTGCAGGTTTTGTCAGGGTTATGACAACAACCTCGAGCTACGCCGCCGCGGGGCCATGCAGCAGTTTGCCATTTCAAGGAACCTGAAATGGTTAATAGATGTTGTCTTCGTGAAGATTGGCGTCCTGGTCAAGATCGTGGACGTCTGCACCAGAATGCGAATTCTGGAGCTTTGCGACGCGGCATTGGGACCGGGCGGCCAGACGGGGACCGCGATAAAATGTCATATGCGGGCAAAAAGAATCCTCGGGGGCGCGCCGGAGATGTTGATATTCGACCTGGGACAGGAGTTCATCAGCAAGCGTTTTCAGAAGGTGGTGGCGGTGGATAATGTGCAGCTGGAGGGGATCGGCTACAAAGAGCCGTGGAGAATTTCAAAGCTGGAGCGGGGGAATCGACAAGATAAGCAGCGCTGCTACATTGCAACCGAGCCGCCATTCGAGCCGTATTTGGAGTTGTTTCTCTGGAACCTGGCGATGCAAAAAGTGGAGGAGGAACTTTTCGAGTGGGACTGGGAGGAGCTGATGGACGAACTGGTCAGCGTTCAGCCCGATTCGAACCTCTCCCCCGACGTTTTCGAGATGAAGCAGCTCATCGTGCTTGAGCTAGAGTGGCAAGCCAACCAGGTTCCAATCCTTGGCACGACGATCGCGCCGCAAAATGCCCACACGGGTAGTTTCACGCGCGGCGATCGTGACTGGGAAGAGCAGATGCTGGCGTCCGAGGTGGAGGTGGACGAACCCGAACTGGACCAGGTGGACGCGCTCTTTCGCAGGTATGCTCTTACGCAGGAGCGGTGTCGGCGGGTGGTGCTCGAGAAAGACATCGAGCTACTGCAGCGGCGCCGGGAACTTGTGAGCAGGGCGTACCAGCGGGGCGGGGTCATTGAGAAGTACCAGATTGGGGACGCAGTTTTCGTTCGCCGGCCGGTGCGGGGAAAGTTTTGCAGGTGGCACGCAGGCGTGATTACCAGCGTTAACGCAAACGACCGCACCGCCACCATCAATCGGAACGGCCACACCCAACCCTATGGGTTACACGACGTTGCGCATCTTCCGCCGGTGGCTGACCACTGGCAGTACGAGTTCTACCCGGATGGGCACCTCCTCGAAATGATTGAATCGCGGGGAGGTGTGGTGGCAATCGAGGACCAGGACGGTCTGGAGGTGGACCGGGTGGGAGAAAGCAACATCAGAAGTTCATCGGCGCCTGCAGCAGAGGGAGAGCCAGATGACAACAACAGTTTTCCGGAACTTCGCGCGAGGCGGGACGTCTTCACTTCAGTAAGAAATGGCGTCTCGACTCACCGCGGCAAAAGTACTGGAAGCCAGTACTCCGACAAGCACAAGCGCACTTCTTGCGGAAAGGAGTTCACGAGCCTGCGGCGGTTTTTGCAGCATGCCGGAAACTGCGCGGGTAGGGTGGCTTCCAACTTCCGTTGGGGAAAGCGGGAAAGGGTGTCGCTCGACGTTCATCCGCCGGACCAGTCGCTGGGACTACGACGCGAACCAGGGCAAAATATCGTTTCCAGCAGGGCTTCAATCCGGAGCTCCGACGGCGGGTTCAGCGCGGAGGAGCAGGCACAACTACCGCGAGGAAGCATTGCGCTTGGCGGAATGGGAGACCAAGTTCCGTCGGCGGACGAAATGCGCCGCATGACGGGAAATATGGCGGAGATCGTTGCAGATCTTGTAGTTAGTGATGACGAAGACGAGCAGGTGGCGGCTACTGCCCCGGCAATGAATGCCCGCGCAGAGCGGCACGCCCGGCGTCAACAGCGGCTACAGGAGGCTGAGCGACGGGAACGTCTGAAGCGGTTAGACAAACCACTCGTGCGGAAGACGGGCGCCAAGCGTCCGAAGAACCGCGCGTTGCAGGTTTTTGCGGATGAGGACGATGAGTTGGCGTTTGACAGGGAGGAGCCCTCGGCGCCGGTCATGCCTGCTCCACCAGTACAGCAGGAGCCTCTGCGTCAGCGCAGCCGACATTTGTTGAGCAGCAGCGTTGAGGAGTCCAAGTCTGCTGAAGATCGCCGGCCCTGGAAGGTTAGGCGCACAGACGGGGTTAGTGCAGATTCGCTCTACACCTACTCGAGCGAGCGACAGGCGCCACTGCGCGGCAGGCAAAACTTCAAGGTGGCGGACGGAGAGTCGTTCCTTTCAAATGGAGTGCTGCATCCGGCTGCATTGAAGGCACTAAACGCTTGCTCGGGGTCAGTTCAGGTCGGGGTGGAAAGTGGAAAAGTTTATTTCTCCGCGGACGACAACGTCCCCGATGCTGATGCTGAGCGCGCAGTGGACTACAGCGTGCTGCCGCGCGTGAAGGAGCTGTTGGAAGCTGAAGCAGGAGGGAAACAGGTATACCGCCTGTGCCGGGGGTCGAACGACGTGTGCTTTTTGATGTCGCAGATGTGCAACGGGCGGTGCATACGAGGGGAGTTGAACGTCAAGGACAACCGCGACATTCGCCACGTCTGTACCGAGGCGCACTGTTTTCAGCACAAGCTCACCGGCCACCTCCCAACCGGCAGACGGGTCTTCGTGCGGTGGGGAGACGAGTTTGCCCCGATTTTCTGCAGGGAGGAGTCTGCGCGGGAGGAAATTCGCGGTACATGGGTGATCGCGATTTTTTACGAGGTCTGCGAAAACTCGCACGAGGCGATGGCACAGTGCACGGAGGGCAACAAGACCGGGACGATCGTCACCACCCTCAAAGACGCTGCCCGCCTCGGTTTTTTGGGGTATGTCTACTCCGCCATGGCGAAGGAGGTGAAGACGGTCTATCGACACGGGGTGTTCGAGGACGAGACGTACCGGCTGGAGGAGCTTCGCGCGCAGAAGAAAAACATCGTGCCGAGTCGGATGTTATTAGCGATTAAAATAGATCGCATAACAGGGCAGGTGGTGAAGGTGAAGGGGAGATGGATTACACAGGGCTTTCGGGATCGGAGGTTCCACGGGGACGCCACAGAGAACATGCCCGCCCGGCGAAGCCACACCATCTCGGACGTGGCGGCGTCATTGATGGCGAACTACTTCCAGGCCAGACAGACCGTTAGCACCTTGAGTGACATCCTCGAGGCTTTCCTGAGGTCGAAGCGGATGCTGGACGTCTACGACCGTCGCGCGGACATTGAGGTGCTCTGCCACATCCCCGACGAGATCCAGGAGATTCAGATCGAGGGAGTCCCAGTGTTGGGGGAAGCAAAGAAGATGCGCGGCTTTCTGTACGGTCAGAAAGACGCGCCGGCGGGATGGGAGATTACCCTCTGGGACTATAGTTTAGGAATTGGCTTTGTGCAGTCCATGGTGGACCCCTGCCTCTTCCTTTATTATCCGAACAGTGTGGAACTCGAGGTGCTGAAGCTGCCGGAAGAGACGCAAGTCAAGTACTTTCACGACAAGGTGCACGAAGTGCGGAAGTGCGAAGGAAGCGATCTTCGTGGGCGCGTCGCCATCTTGGAGCAGGGCGCGGCAAGCAGGGAGACCACCTTGGTGCCGTGCGACCTGAATAAAAGTTTTGTGAATCCGCATTCACAGTTGATCAATGACCAATTGGTCCCCCACTCCCAACGGGAAGAAGAGCCGGATGGAATTTTTGGGGTCCACGTGGACGACCTGTGGAGTGGCGGCGGCCTGATGTTTTGGTTAAGATTGACTCTGCTTTTCGACGCGGTAGAGCTTGGCAGCTTCACCTACTTGCAGCCGGGGATGCGGGATTCCTACATCGGGAGGGAACTTTCCGTTGTTCCAGCTGCCATCGACCGGTGGAAGCTGCAGGAGTATCTCGGGGCGCATGCAGAGCGAACTGCAGAAGCTGGCATTACTTTTCCGCAAGCGGCAGTCGAGGCGCCGTCGGAGGACGAAGTCGCAGCAGCAGAACAGCAGAACAAAATCACGCGGCAGATGCGGCCGCGGGACTACCCAGAATCGCCAAAAGTGCAGTTCGACCCGCTCTTGGTGCCGGCCAACTACCAGATGAAGCAGGAGGCCGTGTACTATATTGCCCAGGAGGCATACGCCGCCAAGCTCTCCCTCCTGCACAAGGAGGAGGTGGAGCAGTACTTTGAACAGAGGCGGAGGGCGGGGTCGAATAAATGGGCGCGAAAGAACGTCAAGAGCCCGTTCAAGGGCCGTCTTGGCGAACTGCTGTGGCTTAAGAGTAATGCAGTTATTTCCGCGACAGTTAGTATACTGGCGAGCGCCGGCCACGAGGCGGAGAAATGCGAATCTTTTGCCGAAGTGGATGGCTTTGTGGAGGACATCAACGGCGTGATCCTCCTGGCCCAGTGGGAGGAGATGAACACGCAGCGCATCTATCGACTCGGGAACCTCCGGGAGCTGTTTTTGGGGGGGGCTGCGGATGCCGGGATGGACCGGATCGGTGTGATGCCGTTTCTCGCGGCGCTGCAGCAGCCGCGGATCAACGCGCCCTCCAACATCAGCAAGAAGCCGGGGAGGGTGTTTTCGAGTTCAACAGGAATCGAAATTCTCGCACAAAAAGTGTGCTCGTCGGAGTTGGTGTTCATATTGCAAATCTTGTTGGATTTGGCACTATGTTCCATCGGCCGACCGCTGCTCCAGCTCTGCGATTCGCGGAACACGGTGTGCGAACCGCGGGAGCGGAATTTGAAACCTGATTTTCAGGGGCTGGCTGCGATGATTCGCGCCAAGCTCTTGGAAATGGGTCATATCGCCGGCGTCAAAATGTTCGTCGACGGCCTGACAAAGGACATCAGAACGGGATTGATTTGGCTTCTGCACTTGGCGGCGAATTGGGGATTGCTCGACGAGGTGGTCTGGGAAACGGTGCAGGCGTTCACTCGCAAGGTGCTCTCCCGTGAAAAAGAGAAGACGCAGCTGCACCTCGAGGACGTGCTGTTCGTGGACGACGACGTGGAAGAAATACCGCCGCCGCTACCAGAAGCAGCTGACTCGAGGTTGTATTTTCTTTCGGCGAACGGGAATGGGTGGGTGCTGTCGACGGCGGGGCAGGACTACTGGTGGGAAGATGATGTAAAGGCGACACGGGAGTGTGTGCTGCCACGCGTGGCGCGGTTCACACCAGTTTCGAAGGCAATTCCTCCTCACCACGCGGCTGCGACCCTGACAGACGACAGGACCACTCACTACAGCTTCGTCGACGAGCCGAACTTTGAGCAGATCGCGCACGACAACTGGCGGTGGCCGAAGAGGAACCAACATGCTCGCATTTCGGGAGCCCGGAGGTGGACGGGATCAATATCGTTCTTCAAACAGCCGCCGTGTATCGGACGGTCCGTGCTGTTGCAGCCGGAGCAACATCTTCTTCCGGTTACGCCATCGACAGGTGAAGCAGGAGGAGGTGAAGTTAGTGCTTCGGCGGCAGCTGCGGATACGGGAACCGGTGCTCGACCAACAGAAAAAATGAGTGGTATTAAAATCACCCGGGACGCA
>RXOD01005991.1:0-11682 GCA_005223375.1 Amoebophrya sp. AT5.2
ATTTGGCGGCTTCCAGGCCGAGAAAAGCCCTCTCAGCTCGCCCAACCGGCAAGGCACCATGGCCCATGGCGCCTTCCTTGGCCAATTTGACAGCTTCGAGGCCGAGAAAGAGAAACGCCATCTCTGCTCCCTCGTGCTCGCCCACCCGGCAAGGCGCCATGGACCATGGCGCCTTGGCCAATTTGGCGGCTTCCAGGCCGAGAAACGCCCTCACTGATCGCCCAACCGACAAGGCGCCGCGGACCATGGCGCATTGGCCAACTTGATGGCTTCCAGGCCGAGAAGCGCCCTGCTTGCTCGCCCAGCCGGGCGGCAAGGCGCCATGGACCATGGCGCCTTGGCCAATTAATTTGCCGACTTCCAGGCCGGGAACCGCCATGCTCCCTCGCCCAACCGGCAAGGCGGCATCTTGCCGTAGACCCTCCGTGGCCCCTTTCGAGGGCCTTTTCGTATCATGAATATTGAGTCGCCATGATATGTGCTCTGGCTATATACCAATAGATACGTAGCGGACACGGGCAAGCAATAGCAAAACGGGCGCCCACCACTAGGCTGGATCGGATGACCAACCTCCACGGCCGCGGATAAATTAAGTCCTTGTGTATGATATTCACGCAGTATAATGCCAAGATAGCATTCGCAAAGCTAGACGCTAGCTAACGCAGAGAAGCAGCACATGCAGCACATCACGCCACAGGCTGAGACGGGGCTTGAATATCTCAAAATGACTGGAACTGCTGGTGTTGCAGTGAGAGTTGATTTTTTTATTATCATGTACATACAACCGTCAACCACGTCGGCACCCACGACGACCAGAAGTGGACATCAGCACTCCTCTTCGGGGATATCGCTTTGAAAACCATCGGCGCAGAGCATCATGTGAACAAAGGCCACAGTTTGGACACCATCCGAAAGACAGCACATCAGCTTCAGTCGACGGTCGTAGGTACGTACTACGCCTGCGCGCGTTGTGTGCAGATCGTTATTCCCCATGATTTGAGCATTAGTTTACAACTTCATTTTTCCTGCAGTTGCATTCCGATTTTCTCTACGCCCTCAATCAATCAATCAATTCGTTTTCATACCACGCATGTGGTCTGTGACTCCACTGAGGTGGGCCCCGTCTTTCAGCCGTGGCGAGGCGAGTAACAGCACAACGTGATAGGCTACCGAGCGAACCCTACGCGAACCTTGTGAGAATGCGAAAGTGACAAGTAGAGCAACTACCTGCTGTAACGTTAGAAGAGTCGAAGAAGATGAATCGAGAAGAGTGCGGGAAGCGCCACGTAATCCTACCAGTGTTGTACTATAAGTTCTCTCTCGCCCTCGCCACGGGCCAGCACCTGCTCGTGCTTTCTCACCACCACAATAACCGTCTGATGTGTTTTTCGCAGCTTACGACAGAACTATTGTAGGCACTTTGGCCGGAGCAGAAGAATACAGCAGCTACGGAAGCATTTACGGACTTTCGATCGATGTAGCGGAACTGTCGGTTGTAAAACATACACAATAGACGGAAATGGTCAACGTAATTATCCGATCATCGTAGGTATACATACTCGCTCAAATAAGTCATAGCTTAAACAGTAGCTCTCTAACACAGCTCATAGTTACCATTGGCTTCTTCGTTCTTTATGACAATCAAGACGCTAGCATTCGGATACAACTCGCTTGGTCCCGCGCTTTTTCTTCCTTGCGGCGGTGATCCGCGCAATGTGCTCCTCCTTCTCGTTCCGTACCAGGTCCTGGATCTCCTGTGCCCGTGCGAGGGCTCCCTGCGGCGTCAGAAAGGCGAAAGGGTCGAAGGTGCGGGTGATCACCACCGCCTTCTCGTCGGCGACGGGGAACCGGATCGTGACCCGACACACGTGCTCTCTGCGGCAGTACGCGACCCCCGGCTTTTTTGCTTTGATGATCCCGTTCGCGATGGTAATGTTCTTCGCGTGCCTCGCGACTACCGCCTTCTCGGCCTTCTTGAGCTCCTTCTGCTCAGCGGGGCAGACCTTGTGCTTCGGCGGCGGCGGGGGGAAGGCCTCGCGGAAAGCGGCCTGCACCTGGCGCTGCTTGACGTGCCTCATGTGCACGAACGCGTCGCGAACATTTTTCTGGGTCCTCCCACTCCCCCCGTTGGTGGTGCACTCCGCACACCTGCACTGCAGGCCAGTCAGGCGGAACAGCGGCTTGCCCTCGTCGTCGCGCCCCTCGTTTCCTGGTTTGTAGAAGTCCGGGCTGAACCCGGGCGGCGTGGGCACGAAGTTCTTCACCTCCCTGTCGTCAGTCCAGTCGATGACCTCGCACAACAATTTGTAGTATTCCTGGTCGAGAACGCTTTGAAAGTTGCCCCCCCTGTGGTCCCTACTGTCTGGCGCACGGTCGAAAACAGCGTCAATGGCCTCCTTCCCAACGAACCTGCACAGCTTCCCTAGCACCCCCTGGTCCTGGCTATACTTGTGCACGCGCTCCCTGACAGCCCCAGTTGCGTTCCCGATCGTGGAGTCCGGCGGCAGGGTAGCGCCCTCCCACGGGGATCGGATGTTTGCAAACTTCTCGCACTCCTGCTCGTGGTCCTCGACCCTAGACCCCTGGGCGCAAGAGAACGCTAGCGGCTGCTTCGCGTATTTATCCCTCGGGCAGCAGTCGAAACGCTCCGGCTTGCTCACCGTGGGCTTTGCGAGCGCAAAGCGATCGTCGATCCCTACTAAGTTACACGCGGGACAGGAAGGGCAAGCACACGAGCAGCGCTTGTTCTTCTCGTCGAGGATCTCCTTGTGCGCGGCGGCGAGTTCCGCCCCTGCTGGGGAGGTGGCAAACTTCTTCGTCCGTGCGTCGTACAGCGTGTTCAGCGTCCCACGGCCGGCGGTGGAGCAGCCCAGTAAGGGAGTGCACGGGGTCCAACCCTCCTCGGTGGTGAAGTGCTCAACCCACTTCTGCTCGTACTCGCTCACGACCTTCGTGGTAAACTTCTCGGCGCTCGTTCCTGTCGCCGTCCGGATGTCCCTGATGATTAGGTAGATGCGGACCTCGTGGATGACGGTTCTCCACAGGTCGCGGCAGCGCGTCAGGGCAAGGACGATTTCCTCGGGCAAGGGAACACCACCACCGTAGATCTCCCGCACGGAAGACACGACTTGCGACCACACGGAGGGGGATTCAGTGCCTTGCTTTGGCCACGCTAGCCACCGCAGCTCTAGTACCCCAACATCATCGAAGTTCGGGAAGAAGTGGCCGCAGAAGGCGGAGTGAGACAAGTGGGAGTGTCCCGCGCGGGCGATGTGACCTATCAGGCGGGCCTGGCCAAAGCGCACAAACGGGGTGATCGGCTCGACAAAATGGCTCATCCTCAACGTCTGCATGCAGACGTGGTGGGCGCGCAACTGCCATCGCTTGTACCCGGCGAGTTGGATCAGAGCGTCGTTTTCGTGTCGTTGGAGCTTGCCAAGCTCCGCGGCGGTCCACGTTCGGGTCTCGGCCGCAAACGTCCCGCGTGATCTAACCCTAGACATCAAACTCACTCGTAGTTCGGTTAAAGTCTCGGCGGCGCCGGCGAAGCCCCGCGTCTCGGCTACAGCGAAAGACATCCGCCGGAGCCTCACCTGGAGGTCCTCCTCATTGTCGAGCCAGTTCCCCAAGAAGCGCACCGCTGCGGTTGCGGCGGTGTCAGACAGGTTCACTACTTCCGTCTTGTCCTCGTTGTCGCGGGTGCCGATCTTTCTATAAGACAAGGGCTCTCCATTAAATGTCAAGACGAGGAGGTAGAGGGCCTTTACATTGGTTCCTCCAGTGTTGTTCGTGCTGTCACGAGGGCTTTACGCCAGCAGGAACTTGCGGAAAATCAGAGACCGGGGCAACGGCAACCCGGTGTCGCTGGGCCCCCGACGAACTTCAGCGTATTCTATTGGCCTCAAGCCGCGGGAAGCTTGACACTTATTGCCTGCGGTCTAGGTGTAGGTCAAGGTCTACGCCCATGCTCTATGAGTCAATCACTCAGTCAGTCAAACAATGTATAAAAACCTAAACCATGAAAGTATGAAACTAAAAAAATAAGAGTAGACTGATACCTGCGCACTTAGGTTCCGAAAATTTGTGAAAGAAGCGAGTCCGAGTGCTTTGACAACAAGAAAAAGACGAGGCTCCTCGGTAGGCGTGCTTCGAGAATGTATGACGTTCCGAACGATGACCGTCAACATGGTGAGTACTTTCTTAGTTCCAAAACAGAGAGCGGTCCTCCAGGACTTCCGAAAAACTTCTGGTGGCCCTGCTGTGCCACTTGAGACAGTAGCAAGGCGCCAGAGGACGGAACACCGCAGCGCTTTGGTGCGGAGAAGTCGAAGTGGTCTTGATCATTTATAAAATGCAGCTACAGTTACTAGTTCGCAATCCCAATGAATCGTGGCTCAAGTAGTTCCTTGGGCTTGAGCAGTTTACTGTTAGATAAAGTGGAAGTGCAAGTTGTTCGAGTTCGTATTGGTCTTCGGTATCGGTATGCCTATGGTATTAGTAGCTCGATGGAGAGAAGTTATTCTTATTTGCTTGATCTAAAGTCCTGTCACTTCGCTTTCCGCGCCATTCCCTTCGCGTTCGCCTTCATGGCAGTTCCCTTCGTGGAAGTCGCCATCTTCTTCGTAGCTGTTCCTTTCCATCCCATCTTGTTCATGGCCGCGCTCGTTTTCTTGTGGCCCTGGATCATCTTCATCGCGATAGACATTTTCTTCATCTTCCCCATCGCCATGGAGGACATCTTTTTCGCCCCCATCGCCCTGGACATCTTTTTCATCCCCATCGCCCTGGACATCATCTTTTTCATTCCCATCGCCCTGGACATCTTTTTCATCCCGTAGCCCCGGGTCTTCATGCTGGTCGTGATCTTCTTCATCGCCCCCGCCTGCGTCTTCTTCATCGACGAATCCTTCCCCTGCTGGGCACTGTCGCTTCCTGCCTGTTTCTTTTTCATGCTGCTCACCCCCGGATTGCCCACACCCCCACCCTGCTCAGCGCCCCCCTTCTTCTCCTTCTTGTTCGAAAAGTCGCTGACCACCACCACATAGTGCCCGCCGGTGTCCGCCAAGTTCACGATCCAACCGTCCTTGGGGGCCTTTTCGACGAGCGCAAGCACCTCTTCGATCTGCAGTCCGGAGGCATGCGGGCACCCCGCGGCCCGGTCGAGTAGTTCTGCCTTGGAGAAGAAGAGCTTGTCAGGGCGATCTTTTTGTTTTTGGATGTCCAGGTAGAGGGGCATGCCTTCTTTGAAGACACAGATCGTACTCGGTATGGCGGGGCCAGCTATGGTAAGACCTATTACAACTGGTAACTGAAACCTATGCGTGGGGGGGTCCTCGGGGTCCCCTTTGCCTTTGCTCGTCCTGGGAAGAGGCTCACAAACACAATCAATACATAGTAGCAAAAGAGCGGCCATCCGCGAGCAGCAGAGATGGCGACTGCAGCTCTGCAACCAGCCATCGGCGACAATTATACCAAGAAATTGCAAAACTGGACGTGGCCGCTCCTTACTTTCAGGCCTTTTGATCACCACTGCAGCCAGTGGCTTTCCACTACCACTGCCACTTCCCTCTACCTCTAGTACCTCCTCCCTCCAACGCAAGTGTCTCATTTCCAAGAGACGCCAGGCGTGGATCGCCGAAATTGCCCGGCGCTTGTTCGCGCCGGGCGGCTCCGAGCGCTTTAACGCACCCGCCACCCGAAGGGACCCATATTTGGCTCCCAGTCCCACTTACCACCAGCTCCAGTTGCTCACCTACCGCCTGGCTCCTTCATACACGGCACGTGCTCCACCAGGATCTTCAGACATAGTTCGTCACCCCAGAACGCCCTTCCCTCCTGCCAGTCATACATCCGCGTCTTGTAGTCCTCCACACTGATCGCGTGCCCGAGTTGCTCCTGGAGCAGGTCCGAAAGCACGGCGCTGTTTATATCGCCCTCGTAAAACTCCAGCTTGTTCATCGCGGTCGCCACAATCCAGCGCAGCTCGGCGTGGTGCGACTGCGTCTTAAACACCGCTTGTGAGAATGCTGGAGTTGTGTTGACAGCGATTTATTGCCAGCGGATGCGACTGTCTCCCCTCGACGTCGAGTGACGCAGAATAACCGAGCGCAGTTTAATATTTGAAATTAATAACCCCATTGATTTTGCATTTGATTTTCATTTCTAATCTACATACTTTTTCAATTTGTTCCTTCGAACTAAGTACGACAAGCCTGAGCCACTTCTACAACTAGCGGCCTTCATCTTGAACAAACTTGCAGCAGTTGGTTTGAAGGGATTCGAATTGCGTAGTACCTCTGAAGAGGCAGTTCCCATCTGCCTTGATGTAGTTCGCCGGGATCTTCTTGTGGAACCTCGCCAGGAGCTGCGTCAGCGTCTCCGGCTTCTCGAAAATTCCTTTTGCTTTGGCCAGCTGGGTCTCCGCCATCCGGTCCCTTTTGCCTAAAACCTCCGTCGTTGTGTCCAGGCTGATCTTGCCGCTCTGGTACTCTTCATTGAGCTTGCTGGTCTGTAGCGCGGAAAGCTGGGCGATCTTCTTTTGTCTCTCGATTCCGGATTCGAAATCCTCGGAGGGCGCCTGCTTGCTCGGCGGCTGCTTCTTGTTGTGGGAGTCGCTGGCGGCCAGTTTCTTGCCTGGCTGCTTCATCGGTTTCGAGTGCTGCTCGCCTCCGCAGCCGCGGTCTTTTTCAACATCGACCCCCCGCGATGCGGAGTCCTTGCTGTTGTCGCGGCTGCTACCGCATCCCGACCCGCCGCCCACGCCAGTGGGGCCACCGCCTCCGATCGAAAAACCGTATCGCGTTTCCGGCCCGCCGCCGTCTGTCGCGCCCTCGTCCGGCGTCTTGGACGCCTTGGCCGACGACTTGCTGTCGAGTACGCTGCTGCTGAAAGCGGTCGAGTACTTGAAGTCTTCGCAGTCGCTGCTGTTGAAAGCGGAAGTCTTCGCTGTCAGGAAGGTCACCTGCTTCCTGCTCATGTTGCGGACGAGAAGAGCCTTAGGCACTGACTCTGATAGATACTGAACTAACTGGAAGGACCGAAGACAAACCACGAGAAATGAGAGGAAAAAGCAAAGAGTAAACGAAGTTGAAGGTTTGCGTTTGCGCACTTCATCTTCTATTAATCGGGGGGGGGGGCCTTCACCTCTCTCTCTCTCTCTCTCTCGCCTGCTGCACAAGAGAAGCCGAACGTGCACAGCCGCGTCGTCGGCACGCAAGAACTTTCCATCCCTTGGGGATCTTCACAAAGCCGGCTGCACTTCTCTCATCATCCTGCCCGTGCACTCCAAATAATTCCCACTTGCGTGCCACCAAACATGCTGAGATTGATTCTAGTCCGTGGAACGCATCGCGCCAACGTCTGCCTTCAGTATCGTGGCCTTCCAAAATTTGTTGTCATCTCAAAATCTCAAATTAATGTGGGGGCGGAAATTATAATTACTTAGTCATCATATACGAGAATCATCATAGTGGACTATCATCAAACGGAAATCATCATAGTGGACTATCATCGCCCGGGAATCATCATAGTGGACTTTCATCATTAATCATCATAGAGAACTATCATCAAACGGAAATTACAATTAATTACTAGTGGTGTCGAATCGCGCACACGTTCGGCTTAATGATGTACCAGCTGGGAGGACGTGGCGATGTTCATCAAGTACGCTACTCCTACAACTGCCGATGATTGAAGCCAGTCCCGACACTAATCAACGCCTTCCAAAATTTATTTTTTTTTGTGATGTAACTCAGGCGGTACTAGAAGAAGCTCACCGCAAAACTTACTGTTACTCAGTCATCAACTTCAACCCAACAGCAGGAACCCGCCATGTCGGAGGGCTTCCACCATACGCATCTGCTCGAGGGTCATTTTCGGGCCGCCGACGTCGCTCGCCCAACCGACATCCGACGCTTTACCAAACAAAAGGCCGTCGGTTTTCTTTCTCGCAGCCGGAAAACGTCCAGGCCATCTTCTTCACTTGCATTAGAGCAGGCGAAATTTTTTTGCGTCCGAGGCAGCTAATCTACTTACAAAATACATAAATGCACTTTTACGGCCATATTCCGTTGACGTACTGCAAGAGCGGTCTCGCAAGTCGCCTTAATAACTCTCCATCGGCGTTGCGGCTGCATCTGAAAGAAGCAGCATCCCACAAGCAGCTCCTAACATCAAAATCCCTTAATATCCGTCGGCTTCTCCCAGTCCCATGGGCAAGTGCATGTCCGCACTACTATTACTTGCTGCTAGAGTTATCAGTGTCTATCTCAGTCTCTCCAGATGTGCTGCGAATTAGACGCAAAAAGCACCCCCAGCATACTTTCCCCGTCCTCTGCCACGACCCGAGCGGGGAGTTGAAGGACGTGCACTGCATGAACGTCCCGGTGAGATCGCAGACCTCAGTTACATCCCACTCATCCAGGCCTTCAGCGTTTTCATGCGTGCCACTAAAACTTCGCCATCCACGGAAGGTGTAGCGCATGCTTTGGACCCCCCTCACCTTCCACCCGCTCAGGTCCATATCCCCGAGTTTCTGGAGGAATGTGGAATCGATCAGCGCGTTCATTTGCGCCGCTGCGTCCGGATGCCGCTCCGATTCTTTGATACCCCAGTCGGTTACTGCGCCCTTTATTTGCTTGACGGCGTCGCTCATCAACCAATCGAGATTCGTCACCTTCCGCAAATCCCAGACTCGCGACGGTCCGAACGTCCTCGCTAGGCTCTTGAAGTCGGAGAGGAGGGTGTCCAGCATCAAGCCCATCAAGCCCTCTCGCATGTCGACGTCCTTCCAGCGACGGGCGCACTCGATAGCGAACAGCTTCACGAATTTTTCCTTGTCCTCGAACGGTTCCCACGCTTTCTCGAAAAAAGTAATTTGTTCGCCCGGAAAAACATCTGTAGTCGCAGAAGAGCCGGCGGACCCGCAACAGGTAAGCATGTCGAGGGGCAGATACAGTTGGCCGCGGAGTAGTACGCTCTTTTGTTCTTCCTGTCCGGCGCTGCCGCAGTTGCTGCACGAGTCGTTTGACTGCTTAGACGTCGACTTGCTGGCTGCTTTCTTGATCTTGACCTGGTTCTCGAAAGCTGAGCGTGTAGTGCGGTCCTCCTCGCCGGCCTCGCACTCCTCGGCCTCAAAAAAGAAGAGCGGGGCGCCGTCGTTGATGGCGAGACTGAATAGCTCCGCTTTCGAGCACGAATAGATTGCGTTGTCGTGGTTCTTCCTGCATTTGGGGGTACGAAATGTTAAATGTACCCGTGGTGGACGTTTAAAAGTACTGGGAACGGGCAGAACCGCAAGAGCAACCCTCTGCATCGCTTCTGAAAGGTAGAGGATTTGCACACCCAGAGTTCTTGAGAAAAGACCAGGACGGTTCGTTTGCCAAAAGAGTAACTGCTTACAAGCGTCCTGCCTTCGCACTCGTGCCCACAGCATTGATATATTCGGAGTCGAGCGGAGGCGGCACAGTCGATACTTGCCAGTACTGACTCTGATTGATTCTGGGTGTTTCGTTGAACAGAAAGTGAAGGCACCTGAACAACGAACCCAAGGAAGAACGAGCGCTAGTTCGACCGTCACCTAGGACTGCTGGCTATCATTCGACTATCATGAGACCTCAAAACAGAGAATAAAATGCAGGAAGGTGCAAGGACGCAATCTACTCGGTTGCGCGACAGGCCATAACTGCTGCGGCAGACGGCTTGACGAATAGTTGGATCTGCTCCCAACCTATCGGCAGTGCCCGGTCGTTCGGATTTCCGTTCTCCTTCGCGTCGTCGGTGATGCGTTTGGCGATCGCGCGGCGTAAGGCCAAAGTCGTCACGTAGTACCGTCTCGGGGTTTGGACCGCAGTGCCCGGCGAAGACGAGGAGGACGCCACTGCAGTGGACGAAGAGGAAGACGCGCCAGCAGCAGGGAGTACTTTTCTTCGTTTCGCTGCCTCCTCCTCCGTCGCGATACTAAACTTCGCGATACTAAAGAGCTCGGCCAGCACTTCCACCTCGAAATTCATCTCGTTTTTCACACGCACCGCGATTCCTGTCGGAGGCGCCATTTATAGGAATTTTGGAAGAAGTATTGGTATATACCTCTAAAGCACATAGGACTACCCCAGTTAATTCCAATTATGCAAAGAAGATGCACGGCTGTGGTCAATTTGATAAATATCTATAAGCAAATTCGCCGTGAGCGCCGTGCGCCGCGGTGTTGCGCAGGCCTATTGAGAGTAGCAAGACTAGTAGCCCCTCCAAGTGGTGACGCGGACAGCCCACCATAGGTGCCATCCGGGAAGGTGCGGCTAGCGTGATTCCGTCCCCCCGCGGCGTGGTGCTGAATTGCCGCTGGCGAATACGAGGCCCAAGCAGCCACAGCGGAGACGAAACACAACCCGGACAGGTTTGGAGCGTAGGACTTCAACCAGATCGAACCCCGTGAGCGAAAAGCCGCCGCAGCGTGGCGGCAGTAAGGATCATGGTAAAGGAGAAGTGCGCCGCAGTCGAGGGCGCAGAAGGGTGGGGCGCAAGAAACTCGGAAAATCCAGCCCAGTACCGTGAAGACGGTGCTTCGAGAGGTTGCAGCGCGCAAGAACACCGCGCACGGCCCGCTGGCCTTTCAGCTTTAGCTATACTTTTCACGACAAAATTCCAACCAACACCAAGATCAAAATTTCAATATGCTTTTATATTTATTTATCTATGTCCGATGGAAAAAATACCCTTCTTTCCCCGAGTTCCCTTCTTTTCTGCTGGTTTTTCGATTACTCCGAGTCCTGCCTCCTTGATGGCGCCTTTCTTGAGCTTCTCCCACTCTGCCTTTTCCAACTTTGTGGTCCTCCCTGCCTTGCACGCTGTGGCCTGTGTCGGTTAATTATTTGAAAGAATATATAATGGCGTCCACCTTCTCCTTCACGCTGCTTCTTATATATTTTCATCTCCTTTCACAAGTCACGGAAACCAGAAATCTGGGGAGTAGTACCTGCACGCGAAACTTGTGCGTGCTGAAGTCTTGGGGCAGTACTGCGGGCCGCAGACAGATCTGCACACGGGCTGAGTCACCCGGCATCAGGAGCGCGTGGCTCGGTCGGACGGAGTACGCTTCGACTGCCGTGGTCTTCACCTTCCACGCCACCGGTGTCGAGTGCACGTTCTTCAGTACCAGGGTCTGCTCCTCTCCCGGCGTGAACTCCAGCTGGGCACGTGGTGCCAGCTCAATGAGGTCCGCAAACTTCATCTTCACTTCTTTTGGAGAGCCAACGAATGGCGTTCTAGTTCAGAATCCAACACAGACCTTCTTCTACTGCTAGAAGAGAGCAATGACCAAGACTTAAGCTGAAATGGAGCGAAAACGTCGGACAATCCAGGCAAGTAACGTGATGGTGTTTGATGGAGAGGCTGCAGTGCGCAAGACCGCACGCGCGCACGGCTGCTCGTGGTCTTTTGGATATCTATTCTTAGCGCAGAAGTGCAGCTGGGCTCAGGACTGAGTACAGGCAGCGCTTCGATTTTTCCGTATGCGCCTCATTATCTCTCGCCTTTATTCTTCTTCTCCTCCCTCTCGGTCTCTCTCTTTCGTTAAGCGATCGAGAAGCAAACAAAACCGCAAGTTGGGGCATGACGCAAGCAACAACAGTGAATCGCCGAAAGCTCGAGTGTACCAACAGTGGTTCCCGCACAGAATCCGTTGGC
>RXOD01005992.1:0-11679 GCA_005223375.1 Amoebophrya sp. AT5.2
CCGCCGGTTTGCTGCAGCCCTCTTCGCAGCATGTGTCGAAACAGTTCGTCTGGTCCCAGTCCCACTCACCGCACCACTGCGCGCCGTGCGCCAGCTGGTAGTAGCTCTTGGCGTCAGTGGTGAGGCTTTTCTGCGTGCACGTGATACTGGAGCACTGCGGATAGCAGGAGACTTGGCCGGCAGCGGGAGAGTTAGACCGGAGGCCGTATTTCTCGTTGTCTTCGCAGGAGTCGCAGAACTGCTTCAGGTGGCCCGGACAAGCATTGTTGGTGTGCGTTCCGTGTCTGCAAGCACAGGTGTAGCAGCCCGTGGAACTAACGTCCAACTGAGAAGCCTGACCGGCCGTTGCGCACTTAATTCTCGCGGTGCCCACGTACGTCGCGTCGCAGGAAAGGCCGCTCACAGTCTTCCAGCCGGAAGAGGGCAATAAGTCAGGCGACGAGAGAAGCGCGGCGTAATCGATGCCGGCGTCGTACCCAACTTTGTCCGCATTCGTGGGCTCCTTGCAGCCCTTGCTGCAGCACTCAGCTCGGCAGGTACTGTACTCTGTTCCCACGTGTAGTAATCCGTCGAATTGGTGTCGCCGCAGTATGTCTCCGCATTCCGGATGTAGTGCACCCCGGCGTGCTTCGCGCAGTCGGAACCGGAAGGGTTGCACTTCGGGTAGCACATCTTCTCGTCTTTCCACGGGTAGTCTGTACGCACGGCGTACTTGCTCGTGTCCGTGCAGGAGAAGCAAAACTGCTTATTGTGTCCCGGGCAGCTGCTCGTGTCCAGATTGCCGCGGTCGCACACGCACTTTTTGCAGCACGTGAGGAAGTCCGTCGCAGAGGTGGTGCCCGTGTCGCAATTGGCGTCGGTACACGCGAGGTTGTTGTCCGTGTACTTAAACGAGTTCGGGACGCCGCATACGACGTCACTATGCGTGCACCTCTGGACGCAGCCGCGTACTTCGAGAGGTTCGCCTCCATCGCCGCGGCATTTAAAATGTTTGTTCTCGTCGGTTACGCTCTTGAAGCCGGTGGCGCAGGTGGCCGCAGGATTGCCCGCCACCCATGAATTACTGCCGGGGATGCTCCACAGCCAGTTCTTCCACTGAGTTAGGTCGGCATTATTCTTGGCCATGTTGTTGTTATTCGTAGCCGGCATCTTGCACCCCTTGTCGCAGCAGTAGTCCCGGCACGCGTTAGCATCGTCAGAATCTGCGAAGCTGCTTGGCGGTGTGCACAATTCAATGCCGCTCTTCCGAACGTAGTACACGCCACCCACAACATCGTCACAGACGGACGCGCACGTCCGCACACAGGACGTGTCCCCCGGTGAAGGGTAGTGATTCGCCAAACCGTATTCGGCATTTTGGCAGGTTTCACAGTGCTGCTTATTGTGTCCCGGGCAGCTGCTCGTGTCCAGATTGCCGCGGTCGCACACGCACTTTTTGCACCACGTGAGGAAATCCGTCGCAGCGGAGGTGCCCGTGTCGCACTTGGCGTCGGTACACACGAGATCGCTGTCCGTGTACTTAAACGAGTTCGGAACGCCGCATACGACGTCACTATGCGTGCACCTCTGGACGCAGCCGCGTACTTCGAGAGGTTCGCCATCGCCGCGGCATTTTAGTTTCTTCTGCTGCTCGTTCTTGAAGCCGGTGGCGCAGGTGGCCGCAGGACTGCCCACCACCCATGAAGTACTGCCGGAGATGCTCCACAGCCAGTTCTTCCATTGAGTCAGGTCGGCATTAATCTTGGCCATGTTGTTGTTATTCGTAGCCGGCATCTTGCACCCCTTGTCGCAGCAGTAGTCCCGGCACACGTTAGCATCGTCAGAATGTGCGAAGTTATTTGTCGGTGTGCACAATTCCCTGTTGTTCTTCTGAACGTAGTACACCCCGCCCACAACATCGTCACAGACGGACTCGCACTTCAGCACACAGGACTTCTCCCCCGTTTCAGGGTAGTCGGTCGCCACACCGTATTTGTCATCTTGGCAGGTTGCGCAGAACTGCTTCAGGTGGCCCGGACAAGCATTGTTGGCGTGCGTTCCGTGTCTGCAAGCACAGGTGTAGCAGCCCGTGGAACTAACGTCCAACTGAGCAGCCTGACCGGCCGTTGCGCACTTAATTCGCGGGGTGCCCACGTACGTCGCGTCGCAGGAAAGGCCGCTCACAGTCTTCCAGCCGGAAGAGGGCAATAAGTCAGTCGACGAGAGAAGCGCGGCGTAATCGATGCCGGCGTCGTACCCAACTTTGTCCGCATTCGTGGGCTCCTTGCAGCCCTTGCTGCAGCACTCAGCTCGGCAGGTACTCTGTTCCCACGTGTAGTAATCCGTCGACTTGGTGTCGCCGCAGTAGTATGTCTCCGCGTTCGGGATGTAGTGCACCCCGGCGTGCTTCGCGCAGTCCTCGGAAGGGTTGCACTTCGGGTAGCACATCTTCTCGCCTGTATCCGGGTAGTGTGTACGCACGGCGTACTTGCTCGTGTCCGTGCAGGAGAAGCAAAACTGCTTATTGTGTCCCGGGCAGCTGCCCGTGTACAGATTGCCACGGTCGCACACGCACTTTTTGCAGCACGTGAGGAAGTCCGTCGCAGCGGTGGTGCCCGTGTCGCAATCGGCGTCGGTACACACGAGATTGTTGTCCGTGTACTTAAACGAGTTCGGGACGCCGCATACGACGTCACTATGCGTGCACCTCTGGACGCAGCCGCGTACTTCGAGAGGTTCGCCATCGCCGCGGCATTTTAGTTTGTTCTCGTGCACGTTCTTGAAGCCGGTGGCGCAGGTGGCCGCAGGACTGCCCGCCACCCATGAATTACTGCCGGGGATGCTCCACAGCCAGTTCTTCCACTGAGTTATGTCAGCATTAATCTTGGCCCTGTTGTTGTTATTCGTAGCCGGCATCTTGCAGCCTCGGTCGCAGCACTCGGACACGCACCCGCCAGGATCGGCGCCCGGGATCGAACAGGACGCCGACTCTTTACTGCTTTTTAGGATGTAGTAGACCCCGTCTTCCCCACTGCCCTCGGCGTGCTGGTGGCAGACACTCCAGCATTTTCTGCGGCACTCTGTCCCGCCCCCCGCTGTGTCCTCCGGCATGTAGCCGTCGTTGCAAGAGCTGCAGTACTGCTGGCCGTGCCCCGGGCAGCCAGAGCCGGTGTTCAGGGTGCCGAAGCTGCACTGGCATACTATGGTAGTGGTAGTGGTGGTCGTTGTCGTGGTCGGATTGTTGTTGTTCCGACAACCGCTGCCGAAGGGAAGCTTTACCGAGTCGTAAGAATCATGGCCGTAGTCCCCCATCATCGGCGCACTTTTGAACTCACACAGCTGCTGGCCCCTTTGGTAGACTACTCCACCAGTGCACTCGTCCTCGTGCGCGCAAGCGTTCACGCAAGCCGCCAAGGTCAAGCCAAGATGTGTTTCGACGTGGTGGCCGTCGTACTGCGTGTTTGCCTGGACATTGCAACCAGCAACAGTTGGCGGGGCGGTCGTTGTTGTCGTGTGGAAGGGGTGATCCTGAGCGTGACAGCACGTGGGCTCGCAGCCGCTGGTCAGGCCGCAAAAGTCGGTTCCTTCTTTTGCGGGATGACACCAGTAGCCCGGGTTACTAATCATCGGCTTACCGATCACCGACGAACAAGTTTCAACACTGCTCCACTGGCACGTCGGTTGCTTCTCGCAGGCTGTCTTGCAGGCAGCCAAAGTGCTGCAGCCCTTGTCGGGATTGTCGGAAACGTCGATGATACGGCTCGCACACTCCGCAATCTCCTTCCGAAGGTCTTCGTTGGCTACCATTTCGGCCTCGGTGTGCCTGCTCACGCAGTAGCCCATGACACCACCTCCTGCCGGCCTTGCCGTATTCGAGGTCCCCTTTTGCAGCGCGTAGTCCATGATGTCGGTTAGGGAGTCCACCGTGCACCGCATAAACATCTTCATATCCTTGTTCATATAGTCCGAATGCACACAGCAGAATGAAACCTGTCTTGCGTGGGGATCCTCCCCCGGGTGCACCACATCATCCCCCGGGATCCTGGGTATCATGTTCGTCGAGATCCCTTGTTCGTTTAAGAACTTGTAAGTCGGGCGGCAGGCACACCTTCTCGCAATCATCAGCGGTGCGGCAGGGGCTTGCATCCGACGGATTCGGCCTGTTGAAAAGCACCCGCTCCGTCAGCTGCCTGCGATACTCTTTCTGCACGGTTCTATGGAGCTTCTTGTCAGCGCAAGCGGTTTCCCACAGAGGGCTGTCCTCGGAGGACTCGGCGAGGTCGCAGAAACGGACATACTGAGAAGCTACCTCGTCGTAGTCGTAGTGGTAGTCAGTGTTAACGTAGGAGGGCTCTGTGTAGTGGGCGCCTCGCCGTCCCAATACCGCGATTTGAAGGCTGATGAGGCAGCCCCCATCGCCCTCATCTTCGGCGACGCAGAAGCCATCGTCCGACTTCGAGTACGAAGCCACTTCGCCCGAGGCATCGACTTGAAGCATGGAGCTCCGTCCACTTGTTCCTGCTCCGGGAGCGGGTGCCGAAGCCGAAGAACTACTTCTACTTTTGACGACCCGAGATGATCCAGATCGCCATGGAGATGCAGATGACGGCGCGAAGAATTCCACGGCTTGGCGCGCGGGGATGAGGTGGCGCACCGGCTTCAACGCTGGCGAAGTGTACGCCGCGATCACGGGCGGTCCGACCAGTTCCCGAACGGTGTCGCGCGCCCACCAGGACCACGAGTCCCGCCACGACGTTTCTTTTCGACGTTCGGCAGGAGGAGCACCCGTTGTGCGCGCCCACCATGACCACGAGTCCCAGTCCCACCACCGTTCGCGAAATCCCTCCCACGACCACCCGTCCCTCTTCGTCCCGCCACCTGCGCCTCCCCTTCTTGTTCTCCTGCCTTCCTCCTCTACTCGTAGACGGGGTCCTGGATTCTCCATCTGCACACTTCCTCCAGCAATATTTTTACCTTTGTGCTTCAGCTTCTCGTGCTTGTCGTCGCCCTCGTCCTGTAGCTGGTGGTCTGCGTTTGCCGGTACGCCCAGCTCCGCCGCCCCAGACGCGGGTTTTGTTTTCGCGCCGCGGGTTTTAAAGCCGGCATCGCGATCCTCCTCATCGAGGAAGATGAAGCGGTTCTCGTCGTCTCGGTATCTGGCGGCTGCCTCCAGCACTGCCGCCAGCGTGCTCGTCACGAAACATCCAGAACAAGCAGACCGACGATGGGGAGCGCGCGGTTTGCGTCTTCGTCGTCTGCGTCGAGCAGGAGGCGCAAGCGGAGAGCGGTCGCGGCCTGCTCTCTTCGGAACTGTTCTTGTTCTGCCTCGCATCATAACTTCAACTTCATCATGCGTGCCTTGGAAGCGAAGGAGTTCTGCAACTCTTGAGCCAAAATGGCTACGCAGAGTTCACGGTTGCAGAAGAACGTAACGAGCATGCCCATTATATCAAACAGGTAAACTAAAATACAAATCTCCAAATAGTACATAATCTTCAATAAACTTTCAGTGTCGGTGAGGGCCTAAATTCTATCCAGCACTAGGGTCGACCTTGAATGAAGGTTTTTCCTCCCTAAGAGCAGCGAACAGGTAAATTCCCGGCAGTACCTCTGAAAAGTATCAAGTAGCTCCTTCGACGAATAGATCCAAATGAATTTGAGTCGAAGGTCTATGTATTGAGGTCAGACGAGGGTTCAAAACCGGCGCCACCAATTCACCCGCACTTTGGATTCTCATCCGGAGGCGAAGCGCTTGGCCTCTCCAACTCCACCAACATCTTTAAACCTATAACCACATTGCCTTCTTCCTAAAGAACGCCGTTTATTTCATGCTCTCTCTCCCACTTCCGCTCGCACAAGGAGACGGAAGCGCGTTTGGCATCGCCCTCGCAACTACGTGCAAAACTACACCAACACCTGCTCCTTCAACTTCCATCGATGCGCATGAAGACGTCCGGCTTTCGCTTCATGTCTTGTGTATTATACGGATCTCGTCTCGAAAGAAATCTTCAACACTGCCTCGTTCAATCTAAATAATGTTGCGATAGCCTCCCCGATGTGCGTCTTCTCGTTCTATGTTGTCCGAAAACGTCTCTTGAATGTCAATCTCGGAACGCTGATGGATCTCGTGGCGGCATTGAATTTCCAAAATAAATGTTGCACTTGCAGTACACCCGAACTTATTATAACTTTTCTTCATCAATGAATGTTGTAATGTGGCTTTGCTCATGGTAAGGTATTTTGTCCGACTAGAACTAGAAGATGGAACTGGAAGGCGGGCTGTGCCTGTGGCTGAAACTTATAATCATACTAGGAATTCAAATTCGTGGTAGTTCTCAAAAGAAACAACTAACAACTATGAATTGATTGATTCGTTTCGGGCGACTGCATGACGGCGCTCCCTCCGGGAAAAAAAGTATTGGTATTGCGTCGTCGTTGCTATTGCGCATTGCAGCTAGTATTGGTCCTGTATGTAAACTAGAACTACACGCCGACCCTCTGCGGCAGTGATATGTTCTTGCACAGCAGCACATGAAGTGTTGCTCTTCTTCTTCTTGCATTGATTTTATTTTTTGATAGATATCTTCGAAATTTGGTGCGCCCAAATTGTGCACACAAAGCAATTCTTCAATCTTCACAAAAAGATTGCCGTCCTCATCCTCGCTCTCCTAAAGCAGCGTGTTATCTCCGCCCCTTGTGAAGGCAGCTCCAAAGATACCGAGGACGGAAACAGCAGACGCTCCTAAGCCAAGAGACCATGATGTCCAGGACGAGGCCGTCGGCGACACTTCTTCATGATCCCGGTCCAAGGTCGTACTGGCTCTTGATTGCGCTGCATCGTCTTCGTCTTCGTCGCGTACGTGACCGAGTGTCGTTGGTTTCTCGACCTTGCTGTTCTCGTCAGCTACCTCGTCTTCACGCGCTGATACTTGCTCGAGCACCTCCACGCCCGGTCGCTCCTTTCTTCCGGTTCCGGCGCTTCCCATCCACATTGCACTAGTACTAGTACGCTTCTTCGATTTCTTCTTCGTGCTTTGCGTCAAAGAGCGTCTGATGGTGGCGTTTTTCCATAGCTCCTTCTGCGACGTCTTCGCAGCACGCGGAGGCGGACGCGCCCGCGCAGACGTGGTACTAGAAGTCGAGAGCGTCTTCGTCGTGCTCGACGTGCTGGTTGTTGAGGTGCTGAGGTGGGTACCAAATTCCTGTTCGTCTTCGCCGGAGCTGCTGCTCGGCGCGGCGCTGGATATAATCTGGCGCTGCTCCCCCGGGGGTACGAGTTCTTCCTTAACTTCTTCATGAGAATGCAGGACTTTCGAATCCGAGTTCGCAGCTGCAGAAGCGTTTTTGCTTTCCGCCGTGAACGGCACGGGTTTCGTTTTCGCAGGTTCCACGCCATAGAAGAGCGCTGTGTACACGAAAACGAGCAGCAGGCAAAGCCACCGCCACTCTCTTCCATTCAAGACGAGGAGGCTGAAACCTGTATAAGTGTAGGTAGGAAAACGAGAAGTCGTGAAATCACATGATCGCCAGGACGATTCTGAGAGATCAAAGTGCCACTGTGGAGAACAAAACCAAAAGCTAAAGCATCAAGATGAAGATCGTTCTATCTTGTACTAAAAAAAGTATAGCAATAAGAAAGTACCATTTTCGTCGCTGCTCCCCGGAAAGAACGAGGTTGGGTTCTCGGCCTGTGCCAAGCCGGACAACTTCCGTGGGCCTGAACTCACAGGCGACATCAGAGCCGATGCCGAGGACGCGACCGACGACGTCCGCGACACTGCGCTGTTTTCGGAACTCGTTTTCTTCACCACGTGGTCCAAGTTCTGCTGCGCCTGGACTCTTTTCCGCAGGTGCTGGTACTTACTCTCGTGCTTCCCCGACGACGTGTTTGCGGTCTCCTCGGCAATTCCCGTCGGGGTCCCTCCAGGAAGAATTCCACCTGGACCCCGCTGCAGTGCCCGTGGCGACTGTTGCTGCCCTACGCCGGACGGTTCTGGCGACGGCAGCAGCAGCAAAGAAGGTGGAGCCACTTCGTCGTGGTACCCTGCTCTACTTCCCTTGCCATTTCTTGATGGGGGCCCGCGCTTCGTGCTGCCTTGTCCCGGGGCCCTGTTCGCGACCGAGGGCGCTGGTAACGCCCTGGCCTTCTGGTGCGACCCAGCTCCAGGACCACGGACACTGGTACTGCTCGCGGCCGACACCAGCACGACTGAGATATTACTACCCGAGGACTTCCTCCTGTTCTGGTCGTAGGCCTTCATGCGGTGGAGACTCGTACCGCCGTCGTTCTGCGTGTCGAGCGGACGTGGAGTGTCCTCGGCCGAAGGGGAAGACGAGTTTAAGGTGGAGGAGACGCTGGCCCAAGGCACGCGCGGAGTGATCGGCGACGCGCTCTGTGCAATCATCTTCGCCCGGCTTGAAGCGGCCGATACCGCGGAAGACATCGACGCGCCGGAGGTGTAGTATCGATGCGACGTTCTCGAGGCAGCCGAAGACGTTGCCACAACATCTGCACTTTTGATGTTGCCTTTAGCACCGTTGTCCACCGACGTGGGGGCATTTCCATTTTCTCCACCAGTGCTGTTTCGCACCTTTTTCATCTTCACCGGTGCCACATTTGCGCCGAACATCGGGCTTCTCTTCGGAAAGAGCGATGCTGGCGCGGTTTGTCTGGCGGACAGAAACGAAGGTGGGCCTCCTGCCGCTTTGACAGCCGGCGACTTCGCGAAGAGCTTCTTGCCGGCGCTCGCGACCGGAGTATCGGCTCCCTCCTCGCCCGGAGCCACCACTCTCCCAAGGCTCTGTAGTTCAAAGGTAACACTCGGCCGCTGGCTTTGGTGACTCTTCGCGTGGTTTTCACCCTCGAGCGCCTGCTGTTCCTCGTCCCAGCTTTTCTTTTCACTTCTATCCACACCACCAGCTCCTGCAGTCATCCCTGCGGAAAAATCAACCGAGGCACCGTACTCCAGCCCCCGCAGCGAAACTCCGGAATTGACAGCCGCAACGACGGTAGCATCAGCGCCAGCTGCCCGCTGTTCCGCGACGTTCTGAGCGGCCGGGCAATGGATGTACTCGACCGATCCAGCCTCGCCAGTTACGACTTCGATCGTTACTCCGCCCTGCTTCACTCCTGACGAATCCTTCTCCTGCACCAGCAAATCTCGCCGGACTAACGCCCCCCGTACCATCTTGAAGTTCTCGAGACTGCCGTCGGCGAGGACGGAGTTGGCGCCGGCCCTCGGTGGCTCCGAGGTGGCTTTCTTTTTCGTAGGCCGCGTCGTGGTCGCGGTGTTCGCGTTCGACAACTTCGGCGAAACATCAGGTGACGAAGCGATCATCTCACTCCCCTCGCTCGCTTCCTCGGCCGTCAGAGTCGGCGTGGCGAGGGTCGTCGGCGGCGGGGGCGAGACCACAGCCACACCGATATTGCGAGCCTGCGGCTGCGGGGGACAATCGCCGTCTTCCACGCCCTCCACTACACTCCGAACCGTGCTGATTCCCCCACTGACATCACTTTCCAAGTCCAAGTCGTCGGCTTTGTAGAAGCTGCCTTGCGAAAGTGCCATACTCGACAGCGCCGAGGTCGATGGTGGGGGCTGCGGCGGTGCCGGCATCGATATCGGCCGAAACGTCGGACGTCTGGTCGGCGAAGCAATCGGTTGCGGCGCGATCAGGAGCGTCGGAGAACCGGCGCTCGGGCTTTCGTCCAGCGATGAAGAACCTCCGGGAGCCACGCGCTTTTTCGGCGGCGGCGTGAAGACGGGAGATCGTACGGGATGGAGCGGCGTCGTAGTTGAAAACGTTTCTCTCGTTTCCTGCGCAGGAGCAGGAGGTCCCATTCTACCCAGCCCTCCTTTCGCGTTGTTGATCACATACGACTCCGCCGATTCCGCTTTCGAACTCGATGACGACGCTGAGCAGACGTCTTCGATAAGCACGGGGGGCTGCGCATCTTCTACTTGTACCTCGACTTCGTGCTTTTGCTCGCTAAGCGGCGACATCCGTTTTACCGGCGAGGTTTGTGGAGCCGGCAGCAGCTGCGGCGTCTGGAGGTGGTGCTCTGTCGACGTGGTGTCCTTGCTGTTCGTCGGGAGGGGGTCCCTATGGTCATCGCTGGTTCCCGTTCCCACCTCGTCATCGTCCAGAGACGGATCAAGTGCGGAGTCCCGCGGGCTTGACTGTACGTACTGGAGTGAACGGCTGCTAGAAGTGTTCTCGGAAGACTGCTGTGCCAATATCTCTATGCCCTCCTGGTCGGGTAAAATATTCTCGTCTACTTCCGCTTCTTCAGCGTCGAAGTGACCAGCGCTGCGCGGCGGAGAGATAGGTGTCACGCGGTTTGAATCGCGGGCCAGAGAGGGGGTGGCGATTGGGGGCGAAATTGGGGTCGCGCGGTTCGAATTTCGAGGCGGCGAAGGTGTGTTCGCCCACGCATCTTGAACCGGGGAAGAGAGCTCCTTAGCCTTTTCAGACATTGCTTTTCCGTTCTCGTCAAAAGAAGCAAACTAGGAATCCGGAATCGAAAGAACCTAACTTTCGGATCTAATTACTTAATGTGGGGGACGGCGGGGAGCTACTTAGAATTAGATGATAGTGAAGAACGAGCACTAGGACTAGAGTACTTACCAGTCGAAGGGTCGTGGTCGGTATCGTATCGGATAAGTTGTCTCGCTAAGAAGAAGTCAATTCGTGAAACGACGCAGATTGACGAGACCGAAATCCACGACTGGGAGGACAGGGGTGGGGGTGCTGGTAGCTAGTAGAACAAGGAAGTGGAAAACGATAAGTAACAAGCCTGTATATTACGAAAGAAAAATGTGCGTCCACTACAAAGAGCGATGTCATGGTCCATAGTCACAAAACTGAAAAGATGTCTTTTGTTCTCACTCCGGAAAATGTATTCGGCGGGGAAAAAAAGTCTTTTTTTTCGGGGCGAAAAAGAAAGCCCGGTCCAAATCCAAAAAGCATCTGCATCCAGCGGAAGATGAATAACAAGCACAAGCAAAAGCTTCGAAAATAAAGAGAAAAAGCGGCGGTTTGCGAAGGGTCATTGAACACGTGACTTTGACTTTGAGTTTGCGCGGCCGACTAGCCGTTCCTCCTGCTTGCCAGGCAGTGGGAGTCGCTTCTGTTTTGCGGTATGAGTCGCCTCTGTTTTTTGCCGCGCGCGCCAATCTCAATGCATATGGTGCAGATCAAAATGGAATAACTGGGATTCGTTTTCGTACTATACAATTGCCGCGTGCTGATTTGTTCATATCGTCATGCGTTGGCTCGTCAGATCAGGCATGACCGTGACCAAAGTCAAACTACTACCACGCCGCGCAAGATCAATAGGTATCGGAATAGGAACCCGCCGGCGCCTTCATCGGAACCCGTTATTCTGCTGCATGCCGGCGCCGCCGAAGCCGCTTTGATTGTGGTTTCCTGTGTTGATGCTGGTACCGGGGCGCAGGATGGGGTCGTATCCTGGTGGATGTGGGTAGTTGTTCCCTTGATGTTGCTGCACCATGCTTAGAGACCCGAATCTACTTATTTCGGATCGACTTGAAAAATTTTGGGGTGGCCGCCCAAGTATTCTTCCGCCTGGACATCAGCGCGACCAATCCAGCATCATTCCAGGGCGTATACCTATGGGAAATCAAATCTACTTGGTGATCTGGGACCCCCCCTCGGACCCCCCCGCCAAAAGAGCAAGTA
>RXOD01005993.1:0-11676 GCA_005223375.1 Amoebophrya sp. AT5.2
CCGGCACTCCCGGGCACGCCCGGCAGACCCGGGCACGCCCGGCAGACCCGGGCACGCCCGTCACTCCCGGGCAGGTCCGGCAGACCCGGGCGCTTCCGGCACTCCCGGGCACGCCCGGCACTCCCGGGCATTTCCGGCGAAGGGGCCGGCTTCCGAGGCCACGCGGGTCGACATCGCTGCGCTTCTGGATGAATGAAGCACACAAAACGTAGTAGCGCTTCTTATTCTTAAGGAGCATGTCTGGGCGGTAGTTCTTCATAGCCAGTGGGCGGATGGCCCCGACGGCGTCACCGGCGTGCACGTGAAGACCTCCCACCTGAATCTTTATGGCGGAACCAGGTAGTACTGGTAAATGGCTAAGCGGTAAGTGAAATTTTTTCGGGGCTTTTCGGGGTCCCCTTTGGTTACGTGCTAAGAGGACGAACAGGTCCGCAGTAGGGGCACAGGCGTCTACTTTGGTCGCGTTTGGCAGGACTGGCATTCCTGCACCCTCTGGCTGGCAACCAATGCTAATATCCTGCCACCATTCTAGCCAGTGGCTTGCCTCTGCCAGCACTTCCCCCGACGCCCCCACGGTTCATCTCCTACCCTCTACGAGACGCACTCACCATCGCCAAGGGAACCCAACAGTACACAGCACTTACCAGCTCCCTACCTACAACCACCTGGTCCCGTCATAATCTCCCCACTGCGCAACTTCTCCACCAAACCTTCGACGGGAATAAATCCTTCTACGTCGACAACTGGACGGGACATCTGAAGCACCTGCTCAGTCAAGCAACGCTCACGGACTGGGGTCGTGGCTTAGCAGGTGGTGCCGGAAATGCAACTGCAAGAAGTGCGGGCGCCAACAGAACGGGAAACGCCACTGCAGCTGCCCCTACCGCAGTCGTGCCCGTGCTCGCACAGACTGGCAGAAGTGCTGGTGCTCCCGGAGGTGCTAGTGGTTCCCGGGCCCCGATGTCCACCGAGGTCAACATGCCTGATCTGGAGATTGAGCCCGATTTGGAGGCGGAGGAGGTGGTCGCCTTTCTCCCCGTGTGCAGGGCGAAGCTAAGGGGAACCATCGAAGACTTGACGAAGCACTCCACCTTCGTGGAGGTGAGGCGGAGGTTCGAAAATGGATGCCGCGAGAACTTGGACGAAAACGTGACGCGGAGAGCGGCGCTGGCGACGCAGAAATGCCTCGAGTTCTCCGACTACGTGGTCCACGAAGTGCTCGGCGAAAAAGACGAAGGAGTGAAAATGGCGAAAATCGGTAGCATCTTCAGGATCAAGCTGATCTAGTACACTTATATGGCGTGGCTATTTTCTTGATCATGATGTTGATGGCCAGATGCAAAACATCGGACGAAAACATCAAATCGTGATGTAGTCGGCTCACGCAGTCGTTTTTTACCGGTGCTTTTTATTCCCTCCAGGTCACGGCTGCCTGCGTCTCTGCCTGCGGAAGTTCGGCGCGGACCCCCGTTGCGAAGATGTGCCGGGCTACAGCGTCGGATCGGCTGCGGGCAGTAGTGGAGCGAGCGGGTCCGCCGCTAGTACTACCGATGGCGTCTTCATGCCTGCGGCGATCGTGGGTTCTCCCGGAGGTCCGGGGAGTTCTTCTAGTTCTTCTGGGAGCTCGTCTCCTCTCTCCTCCCCCGAAGAGGTGGAGCAATGGTTGAACGCCGAGGAAGCGGAAGATGGACGCATCCAGAACTCCTTACCACAAACGGCGAAGACGCACGTGTTCGCGAAGGCGGGGGAGGAGAAAGTGTTCGACGGAACGGTGGAGGACGACTGACTCAGCCACTGATGGGGTCGTCCTCCACCGTTCCGTCGAAGACCGTGATGAGCGACTGGTGCTGGGGTTGTACTGGGAATGGAGCGCGGACGGGCCGAGGTTGTACTGGGAATGGTGGTCGTCGTGAAGATGGAGGGAGCTGGGATCACCATTTCGCACGACTTACCAGAAAATGATTTTGAATGAACTTGCTCTCCTTGTTTTTTCCGAGATCACGAGACCCGCGGGTCGTGGAAAAAGATGCCTGCTACTGCTGCAAGACACTTCTTATTTTCCGCACGCAAAATTGCTTTTTTTCGAGATGGTATATAATAGAAGATACAAAGTGGAATCGGAAAGGATGCGATTCCATTTTCAGGGTTAGATTTTTCTTTCACCGGATCATTTTTGTGAGTCGGTTTTCGGTGTCACGCTCGTCCAAATGCAACGGTCCAAAACGGAGAAAGTAAAGAAAGATCAGGCAAACGGAAAAGAGCTAGCGCTCAGGATCCCACGGAAAAAAGTATATAAGTTTCTAAACGACCTTAACCTTTGAAACTAGCATCCATCTTGAAAAAAAAATGAACGAGCCCAGCCGGTTCTAACTGTGTATTCACTCCTTTGGCGCTGTAGAGTGAAGTCTGTAAAGCGGACGAAAAAAGTAAAAGAAGCTAACTACCACTTATCGCGGACGAAAAAAGTAAAAGCGGCATTTATTTTAGCGAGGCCCTTCTGTTGTATCATCTGATCGGGCTTGCTCGTAGTGCTGCGAACGTTTACCCCAAGTTGGGCAAGTCAATCAACCAATCTGATACGTCTCAACTTCAACATCAATCAAGCTTTACTTCGATCACGCATTTTCTTCCACCTTCTGACTATCTACCACTAGTGCTCGCACCACGACCAGCACCTCCAGTTATCATTATCTTTCTTCATTCGAAGAAGTCGGCTTTTTCCTCGGAAACAAGAACAAGATGTCGCTTTTTCTTCATCCGCTCCTCTGCTTTTGGTGGCTCGGTGTCGTGCGGGGAATGGATCTCTCGCCCGCATCGGTTGGATCCCCATCTGATCCTCTGCTTCAGGTGGAGGCGCTGCCCGGCACCAACATTACCCCGAGCACCACGTCGCCGCGGAGTCCGGCGAAGAAAGAACTGAAACTCCTCAACAGAGCCTACTCGGCTACGGAGCTGCAAGAAATAAAGGCATCCAGGAATAAAGCCAGCGCGGAACAACAAGTCCTGCTCCAAGACAACGAGTCCACTGCAGGAAGCAGCAACATGAAGGCGGACGAGTGTCTGGGGGAAGCAGGAGGGAGTAAACCACGCCACTTCCTGATGTTGGGTAGCGATAGCGTCCCGAACGGTCGGCCGGTGGTCGCCGCGTCCTCTCTAGATCTACTAGAAGACGAATTTTCCCTGCTGCGGATTGATCATGAACAAGGAGCTTCGTCATCTTGCTCCACCCGCCGGATTGACGAGGTTGATGTTCCATCGCCTTCGGTGGAGAATGAGGCCGAGGCGTCGCTGTTTCCGCGGAAAAACGCTCTCGTGAAAGAGCGGCCCTCGCAGTTTCCGCGGGTTCTCCCGTTGGTTCTGCCCTCTGTCCTTGGCGAAAATTTCGAAAAATGGCGTCCGTACGCGCTGGCGAGCGCGTGCGTGGAGGGTAGCGAGGCGGTCACGTACGGGGGCCTTGGTGTCCGCCGGTTTGTCACGAGGGTGTTTGTGGATGTGTTCCTGCGAACTGCGGGAGACGGCGAAATAGATTGGTTATTCCCTCAGGGTGCCGCAGAGAGGCTTTCCAACAGCGTGCGTTTTCGCTCCCAGGCGGCGCTCGACCAAATGCACGCGGCGATGACTGACGGCGAACTGGATGAGGCGACACGGTTTCGGGATGCAATTGCGTTGGAACTGCGGGATGGGTTGCGGAAGTGGATGCGGAAGCGCTACGAGGACCAGAGCGCGAAGATGAAGCGGCCCGTAGCGGCCTCTCTGTCGTCCGACTGGGTCTCATCCGTTGTCGCCGCCGGCAGCACCGAGGATAATCATGGTCAGGCACCCGATTCGGAGGACGCTTCTGAGACGAGTCGCATACCGCTGCTGGATGAATACCTACCGAAGCTTCTACATGACATCAAGGCGTACGAGAGGCACAACCTCAAGGCAAAATGCAGAAAATACCAAACCACGGAAGCAGGGGATGCTGGGGATCTGACAGCTGCTGCGCCAAGTTTCTTCGAGCGGCTCTTGTTTGAGGAATTGCCGAGTAACGTCCAGGTATTTCCGATCCCACACACGCGAGCTGACGTCGACGCTGCGAAGGCGGATCAAAACGACCAGTGGGACTTCGAAGGTACAACGACATCGGATCAAAACGACGGACGATCGGCCGGCGTGGCCGCCTGGCGGCGGCTGGCCCCGACGAAAAAGACGAGGGACCGCCTGCGACTGATGACGGACATAATCGCGGACAGCCGTTACTCCTGGCGGTTTGCGAAAGTGCGCGTGGCTAAAGGTAGTCGTGTCTTCCTGGAGGAGGAATCTTCTGCCCCTGGAGAGAAGGCGGAGAATATGAATATTTCGTGGGGACGAGCCTCCCATTACTATCGTCCGCGGCCGGAGGCCTGGGCTGCCGATGCCCCCGCACCGGAACGCAGCATTCGGATCGCCGTCGAGTATCTTCGCATCCAAAACCAAAAGTCCGGATCTTCGCAGTCGAGTATCTACGCTCTCACTTTCAATTTCGTGCTCGAGGTGCCGCGAACCAGCGCCCTGCAGGAGGGGGACCGGGGAACAAGTCTTTTGCGGCTTCGCAGACTGTATCTGCACTTGGTGAAAGGTCTGGGAGACGATCCGTCGGCGGAAGGAGAAGAGACCGGCCTGGCATTTGCTTTCCAATAGTCGAAACTAAAATCTACTTTTATGAAAAATGAATCGGAAAGATCGGAGGGCGCCGGGTGGGCGCGTGGTTTATTTTTCTAGAATGAATTCTTGCTTCCTGCGAGGCTCGCAGGAGGCGCGAGGCTGAAAGAGACCTCGTGGCGAGGTCGTGTGTGACTGTGGCCACATAGAAGTCATAGTCATGGTCATAGTCATAGTGGAGCAACAGGGCTTGGTCTAGCGCTAAGGATCGAATGTAATAGAAAGGTATTCTTTCTTGTTCATTATGAAGGTTGTGGAACAGATACAGAAACGCAGTTTTCGCTTAGAAGGCCGACGAAAGTTGCCACCACCTGCAGCTTCATCTATTGATCCGGAAAAGAAACGAATTATTAAGAGCCATCCCTGCCTGCTCCAAATAAGTACTAAAGAACTCAGGTTTATCTTCATGTTGGTTTTTACACCTCTTAGTCTTAAACTTGTTGCCGCCTCCACTGACTACGTTCGTGCTATCGCTGGCGCATCTCTTTAGTCTGCAGCTGCTCAATTATACTTAGACGAGAACAAGTATTGCCCTTTTGGAGGTGTCGTGGGGTCGCGCAGCAGCTAGCAAATTTCAAGCGCAGGCGCTTTTCGTTCATAAAGCACCGGGCACGTCGAAAATGTATTTTGAACGCCGACTTGGTCGTCAGGTGGACGATCCATTGATTGAAGGACCGCAGCACTACTTAAAACTATTTAGGGCCCAACGGCTGATCGCTAGAAGCTAATGAACTACCAGTATTTCCTCGCTATCCTCTTCTTCGTCCGACATTACTACCTAGTATGGTTTACAGAACCATTGATTTCTATGTCGAACGCTTAAAGCGTTTAGCGGACCGCTTCTAGGTAGATCTGTATGATCGTTTGCAGAGGCTGCCTTTTTTGCTCTGCTAAGGTCCACTGCTGAGACCCTGTTGCCGAGTATAAAAAGGCTTGGCTGAGTATAGCCCTCGGTCTTGGCGGCAGAGTTGACTAGACCTTCTAGTGTAGAATTTCGATTACGTTCCTTCGGCCGCGCTCACCGACAAAGCCGTTTTTTTTCATAGACCATATAAAAACACGTCTTTCTCTTTTACTTTTTATTATATGGAGAAGCACATATCGCAAGGGACTTCTAAGGCGTAACACTAACAAGCGTTTTTCAAAATCATGTCTTTCGGGAAAAGTGCTGGCGCGCTTTCCCCTAAGGGGGAGGCGCGTCTCGTCCCTCACATACTCGCACTAGGCGAACTATATTAGTAATCCGAGTGGTTAGATGTAGAACTTAAAGTGCTATCCGCGTAGAACTTTGAACCTTTTCTAGGGACGAGCGGCCTGAGCTCCGTCTTCTCCATGATGCATCGCGCTTTTTAAATCTAAACTGGCTCCGACTTAGCTCAGAAAACCGATCAGATTTTCGAGGATTTCGTCTGCTACACTTTTTAAGGAGCAGCCCGGGCTCTGTCTTCTCCTTCGCGTGTTTTAAACTGGCTCCCTCGGACTTAGCTGAAAGCACCACGCGGCTTTCTGGGGATTTCGTCTTAAAACACTTGTTAAGGAGCGGCCCGAGCTCTATCTTCTCCTTCGCGTGCAGACAGCTGAAGATGCTGAGATGAGAAATTCTACAACCCCAAAGTCAGAGCCAAAGCAGGGCTCTTCGCAGCCTCATTCAAAGCATCGGAACATGACCAGGCCTCTCGACAAAGACCCCGTGTTCCTGCAGCGATGCGAGCGTTTATTTTTCGTTCTTATCCCCTGCTGTTCTCCTACGAAATGAGAGCTGGATATGGATTTTTTTGAAAGTCGTTTTTTCGAAACAAAATATAGTCGTTCACATTCATGATCACGCAACGGTCGGCGAGACTGCGCGTTCTATTGATTCGCGGCAAGATCGAGCGGGAACGTCGCACACCTTCAGGATCGAGTCATAAATTACACATGCCCAAGTGAAGTAAGAACCAATTTAATGATCGGCAAGCAAAGCAGGCCAGAATTCTTGTCCACGCGGCCCACGAATTTACGAAGATAAACCGAAGGGAAGATGAGTCCACAAGTGCGGTTCTGTAAATTAGTCTCTCTTTGACTTCAAAACCAATCGGTATCTAATCGCAAGAACTTTGTTGAGTCCAATTCTTTGAGCAGTCGTGTGCAATCGCATTAAAAAGATGTTTCCGAACTACAAAGCGAGTTTGATTTTTCGAAATCTCGTCCCCGCTCTTGTTCTCCCTCTCCTCAGCGGGCAGAAGTACCTTCCCACCAAAGTCGATTTTCCGAACCTGGGAGCCTGGGCAGCAGCACCTTCCCAAGCGACGCCACCTGGACGCCAAGACGACGAGCTACGTGGCGGAGCCGCTCCGTTCCAAGACGACGAACTGCAGGAGCAGGACAAGGACAAGGGCAATGGTGCGGAAGATGATCCTGATCCGGACCGCCCTTTTGCATCGGATGACGAAGGGCACTCACCCTCACGATGGTCAGCGGAGCAGCTAGAACAGCTTCAGCTCGCCGCCAGAAATACCGAAGCCGCTGCTTCGACGAGGTCGCTTTGTTGTAGTTGGAACATTCTGCAGGAGTGTAGAAGGAGACTGAGAACTACAGCCGTGGAACAACGAGTGCTGGCAGCCGGTCTAAGAAGAACGGAGTTTGATGGTGTCGCGGCCATCGATAATCGATTGCAAGCAGATACCTGCAGAAGCCTCGCGTCTTCTTTGCCCTTAGAGGACGAGTTTGCCCGGCTGCGGATCGATGATGATGCAGCTTCAATAAAGAGAAAGATAGATGAACCCTCAGCGTCACTAATTGCAGGAGCCTCAACACCGGCGCCAGCCGCTGCAGCTGCTGCGCGGGAGTCTTGTCGTAACTTTCTCAGAAGCAAAGACGAGCTTGGACTTGAGCTAGATTCTAGCTCAAGTCCAAGCTCGTCTTTGTTTCTGAGGATTCTTCCGCGCGTTTTGCCGTTTGTCATAGGCGAGCGACTTCCACCGGAGGAAGATGAGCCTCTGGCCCCCGCGCGGCCTCTACTCGCGGTGGAAGAAGACCAGACGATCACGGGAACTATAGAATTTCCTACGGCAACAGTAGAAGAGCAGCGCGCCCGCACGTTCCCAGACAAGCACCGCGAGTCTTGCGGCGCCCCGTTGGCCGGCGCGTCCCCAAAAACCTCCGAGGTCGTCACGTACGGGTCCGAGCTCGGCGACCACGGGCAATTCGGGAATTTATTCGACCCAAACGCAACAAAATGCGGTCTCGGCGCGCGGCGGTTTGTCACCCGGGTGTTCGGGGAGGTTTTTCTACGAGCGGCGGAAGACAACAGCGCCTCCCCCACCGGCGCGCTGCAGCTGTTTTTTGGCCGCGCGAAAGAGCGGGAGATGCTGGCAAGCAGCCTCGACAGCGTTCTTTGGGTACGCTGTTACGCGAACGCGAGCCTAAGCCGAAGACACCGGTGGCGCGAGCACCAATCGTACGCGCTCTCCCCGGAGGTCTGGTTGCGGGACTTTCTCGCGGACAAAATATCAACGCAGCTGAACCGGTGGAGCGAGGAGCAGAAAAATTTAAAAAGTGGCCACAGACCGGCTCGGTCGGCACTGACGAAAGTGCCCCTCCTCGACGCGTACATTCCGAAGCTTTTTAGTGATATGGTGGCGTGGGAAAGACACGCGGGGAGATGCAAGTATGAAACGGAGGAGGATTCGGTTCTGAGGCGGTGGGCAGCGACGGCGAATGGGGAAGGAGGGAAGCCACCTAGTTTTTTCCACCGGTTGTTGCAGGAGATTCGCACGGAGGAGTACCAAAAAGTTTTGACGCGTGCCTCCCACCCGTTGGCGTCGCAAGGAGACGATTGGAATTTTCCCTACGGGTACGTGGCCGGGCTGGCGAAAGTCTCGAGCTCGACTAGTTGTATTCCGCGAACGAAAGTAACGTCGACGAACGCCGGGAGTGGATTTTTGGGTACTCGTCTTTTTCCTTGATGAAAAAATTCGATTTATTTTGCTGATGCCGAGCTCGAGCTTCGCCATCGGAAGACTGCTCCAGAGACCAGCACGTACGTATGGTAGGATCTCGAGGGGAGGTCTCCCATGATTCATGGACTCAGGGTTAGATTTTTCAAAAGAACTTCTATACTGTCCATACATAGATACTGTCCTCCAATTTGAAATTGTGTGTGCCAGGATTTCTTCAATGAATTTTAAATTTTCAAATCGAACAGAGAAGCTAGCGGCGACGGCGCGCTCGTCTGATTTTGGTGAGCACCTCCGACAAACGGTTGATCGACAAATATCGGCGGATGCCCCGAGCGTCCCGGACGAGCAGCTGCTCGATGGTCCCGCCTTGTCCGCGGACCTCCAGGACGATCCCCCCGAGGGGCTCCCACTCCAACTCATGAGTGAAACCATCACGCGGCATGCCTCCGCGAAATCGTGGCGCTTCGCGAAGTGGAAAGTTGGCAAAGGCATTGGACGTAGCGGTTCCGGAGTGGGGCCGAATGCCGGTACCGAGGTTCTTGATGTAGAGGGGGTTGAAGCGGCGATGGGCGAAGCGGAGGACCACTGGTATTATCAAAACCATCGCGGGGTCGACGACATCGACAGACCACGAAACGACAGACCACCGTCCGCGCTCCCGCCGGCCGACAGGAGCCTCCGCGTGGTGTTGGAGTATCAAAGTGTTGAAACTTCTTCTGTTACAACTTCGAGGTTGACCTTCACGTTACTACTAGAAGTCCCAGAGGTGAGTGAGCTCCGCGGGAGTTTTACCGGCGTATCCTCGGAAACTTCGGAGGTGCGAATGATGCGGCTGCGGAGACTGTACGTGCAACTGTCACAGTCCTCTGCCGAGGAGCAGCAGCCGTCAGAAGTAGGAAAACAGGACGAAAGTAGCCAAGGAAGTAAGAACCTCATCGGCGGCCTGGCATTCGCATTCTGGCACTAGATAGTCTATACTGGTATGGGATCGTCGATCATACCGAAGAGGAAGAAGCGGGGTCGTCTTCAAGAGGAAGAAGAAGAGGGATCGTGAAGTGACGGACTCTCGAGGACGTACTGAGGCCTCAAGTCCTTCTCCTCGGCCTGGAGAAGTGGATCGGTCCCGAGGCCGAGAAGACGGACATCGGAGAAGAAGGTGGGAGCGGACGCGTTTGGTCGCGCGCGAACGCGATGGAAGTCAGTGGAAGGGTCTTTTTGGATCTCACGCTCCAGCGGCAGCGGCTACGTCAATGATAGCTTGAGCTACAACTACTACATCAAGTCGTTCCTGAATTTTGAATACCTACCGAAGCTTCTACATGACATCAAGGCGTACGAGAGGCACAACCTCAAGGCAAAATGCAGAAAATGCCAAACCACGGAAGCAGGGGAAGATGCTGGGGATCTGACAGCTGCTGCGCCAAGTTTCTTCGAGCGGCTCTTGTTTGAGGAATTGCCGAGTAACGTCCAGGTATTTCCGATCCCACACACGCGAGCTGACGTCGACGCTGCGAAGGCGGATCAAAACGACCAGTGGGACTTCGAAGGTGCAACGACATCGGATCAAAACGACGAACGATCGGCCGGCGTGGCTGCCTCGCGGCGGCTGGCCCCGACGAAAAAGACGAGGGAACGCCTGCGACTGATGACGGACATAATCGCGGACAGCCGTTACTCGTGGCGGTTTGCGAAAGTGCGCGTGGCTAAAGGTAGTCGTGTCTTCCAGGAGGAGGAATCTTCTGCCCCTGGAGAGAAGGCGGAGAATATGAAGATTTTGTGGGGACGAGCCTCCCATAACTATCGTCCGCGGCCGGAGGCCTGGGGTGCCGATGCCCCCGCGCCGGACCGAAGCATTCGGATCGCCGTCGAGTATCTTCGCGTCCAAAAGTCCCCGGTTCCACAGTCGAGTATCTACGCTCGTCTCATTTTCAATTTCGTGCTCGAGGTGCCGCGAACCAGCGCTCTGCAGGTGCTCTCTCCCTGGGACCGGGGAACAAGTCTTTTGAGGCTTCGCAGACTGTATCTGCACTTGGTGAAAGATCTAGGAGACGATCCGTTGGCGGAAGGAGAAGAGACCGGCCTGGGATTCGCTTTCCAATAGTCGAAACTAAAAATTACTTATGAAAAACCGGAAAGATCGGAGTGCGCCGGGTGGGCGCGTGGTTATTTATTTTTCTAGAATGAATTCTTGCTTCCTGCGAGGCTCGCAGGGGGCGCGAGGCTGAAAGAGACCTCGTGGCGAGGTCGTGTGTGAGTGTGACCACATAGAAGTCATAGTCATGGTCATAGTCATAGTGGAGCAACAGGGCTCTTGGTCTAACTACGCTGAGGATCGAATGTAATAAAAAGGTAAAGGTACTCATTCTTCATATAAAGTTTGTGGAACAGATACAGAAACGCAGTTAAATATCGCTTAGAAGGCCGACGAAAGTTGCCACCACTTGCAGCTTCATCTATTCATTGATGCGGAAAACGAATTGCTAAGCGCCATCCCTGCCTGCTGCAAATAAGTAGTAAGTACTAAAAACTCAGGTTTATGTTCGTTGTATAGGCCTGCAAGACCGTTTTTACATCTCTTAAATTTGTTGCCGCCTCCACTGACTACGTCCGTGCTATCGCTGGCGCATCTCTTTAGTCTGCAGCTGCTCAATTATACTTAGGTAAAAGGTAATATTTACCTTTTTGGAGGTGTCGTGGGGTCGCGCAGCAGCTAGCAAATTTCATCTCAACGCGCAGGCGCTTTTCATCCATAGAGCACCGGGCACGAAAATGCATTTTGAACGCCGACTTGGTTAGGTGGGCGATCTATTGATTGAAGGACCCCCGCACTAGTTAAAACTACTTAGGGCGCATCGGCTGATCGCTAGAAGCTAAATGATCAGTATCTCGCTATCCTCGTCCGGCGGTTGAAAAGCCCCATTGCTTCAAGACGCCAATCCGGGCAGCGCCATCAGCATCAATTGTATCGTAAGATTTACTAGTGCGGCTGCTAAAATAAGATTTACTACCGTACTACCTTACTGGATCGCTGAGTGAAGGACGCGTGCAGTTG
>RXOD01005994.1:0-11675 GCA_005223375.1 Amoebophrya sp. AT5.2
CCTCTCCAGCTGTGGGCGATTTCTACTTTGTCATTCTATGTATGTTGTATTAAAGTAGTATGTTCCCTCCTCGTTACCGTTAGTTTCACCGACACTTAGCAAGTTCTTGTATCCACCACTCGCTCCTCTCCTTATTCTCCTGCTGATCCTGCGTTGTCTCTCTCTTTGTTTCTCGAGAAAGCCGTGATCGGCGAGGAGCCACGCCAGTGCGCCCCGAATAACGGTACTGCAAGAACATGATCATGAACAACTGCCGCTATTATCATAGTCACCGCGGCCGGACGACCACGACCGCCTTACATTCTTGTTTCTTTCTTGGAACTCATACCCCTACCCAACTCCCTCAAATGTAATAGAACGTGTCTCAGGCGGCCTCAGGCGGCACCTCATAAATGTCTCGAAGTGTGGTCGGTCGCGCAAAGTCAGGGGTCAGTGGTTTCGGCCGCCATCGCGTTCGCGGGAAGAAGAAGTGAGCTTGGAAATTCCACCTGCACAACTTCGACACCGTGCTCTGGCTCGACAAAACTACCTCGCAATGTCCGCCTCGTAACCGCTGTCTCGCAATGTTCGGCTCCTGACTGCATCAGCCCTCTCATCCCCTTCACTTCGTAATCCATCGTACCCGTACGTTGACTTACCAACTAAGTACCTCCTGCTGCTGCTCGTGCTCCTCCTTGGAATATTAAGTATCGACAATTATTATTTGGTCCAATTTGAGAAAGAAGGGGATAGGATTATCCATATCATATGTGGTTCCTAGACAGCCATAGCCGCACGTAATTCCTCGTGCGCATATAAATTATCAGCAAGCTGCTAAGTATGTTCTGCATAGCCCCAAGCAGACTAAGTACGTCTACGACGAGCGCGACAGCAGCACCTCTTACATTCAGTCACTCAGAGCATAATTTCTGGCATTATCCTCGGATGGACTTCTGTACTTCCTTCGCGTAGGCCATCTCCATGGCGGCGTTTTCGTCTTTCTGCTGATGACTTACGTACGCGTCCAACAGCCGCTTTGTGTGGGCCACCTCCTCCTGAATCTGGAGTAGAGAAACCGCCACGCTCTCCATCTGGCCCTCGTCAAATAGCGTCTGGTAAACGTCGTTCATGGCGGAAACCGAAACCATACCCTCGATGTCCCGAATCACTTCGTTGTACCTTTATGCATATTGATTTTTTATGGTAAGAAAGTACTTTGGGGTTCTGCTGCCGCAGGAAATGGGGATGGCGATGGGCTCGTTTTGGAATCTAGCTCATCGAGAGACGCGTGCGCTCAGAAGCTCGACAGCTCCGGTTCACACCAGGAAAAGCTCAAAGAAAAGGTCTGGAGCGCATTTCAATTTCACTCGCGGAGATCGCACCGAAAGCAGCCCACATCAAATCGGCCAAAAAAAAAGCCACGATGCTGATAAAAAGCAACATCATAGTTGACATTCATAAGTATCGATACTGTTCTTGTTCTGATCTTTTTGCGCTTTCCAGCATGCCCAGTTTACTCTCGGTTTTTGACATCCGCTCCAGTTCCTTCCCCTTTCGCGCCATGAAGGCCTTCCGTACCATGTGCTTCTCCACCTGGCTCAAATAATTCAAATACGCTTGCCGTGGCATGTTCAGCACGTCCCGCCGCATGTAGTAGCCGGGCAATCTCGCCCCCGTCTTCTCGTCGTACTCCCGCCTTATCAGAGCGATTGGTAAGAGCAATAAATCGTACAGCTTCACCGTCAGCTTCCGCAGGTCCTCTTCTGTTTGGATGTCGCTCGTGTCCATCTTGAAACTCCCCCGCAGCTCCTCGAAGTGCTGCACGATCTGCTCCGCGGGGGTGAGCTGTTTTTTATCACCCTTCGCAGCCTCCTCCTCCGCCGTCATCGAGCTGTGGTCGAACCAGAGCAGGCCGTTCGTGATCAATAGATTCTTCAGGAACCGCTCCATGCCCACCGTCGCGCGCCGCCGCCGCTCCTCCGTGACCACCTCGAACATGATCTTCGTCACCCGGCCGGATACAATGTTCATCAGCACCACGCCGCTCAGCAGCAACCCCACAATAAACCACACCGATATCCACCAGTCCTGTTCGGAGAGCAGGTCGATGAAGGGCAGACTGTTGTCCTGGAGCCACAACCGCAAACAAACCAAAATCGTGCGGAACCACGTGTTGGCGATGGGCATGATGGCCTCGCGGAACCGCGTCTCCTGATACTCCGAATACGCACCGTCGGCCGCGTCCTTGTCCCGATACTTCACGTACTGACGAAGGGTCACGGAAAAGCACAGCATCACCATGGAGACAATCAGCAGATCGGGGCCAATCTCGATCAAAACGCGTTGGGTGGTGCGGAAAACAACAACCACCTCCTCGTACTTCCGGAGCCTTGGCGAGAGAGAGATGAGAGTAGTGGTGGCTATGTCTTTTGGAGCGAAGAGAGAGGAGAGATTTTGGAGAGAAAGAGTTTGCGACCCTGCTTTCTTCGATTGCGGAGGAAGTAGCGGCGAGAATACATTTCATAGAAAAACGTGGTAGCGGCGCGAATACATAAAAAAGTGAGTATCGAGATCTACCGTCCTCGTACTCAAACATACCTTTCATTAGCCTAAACTTCAAATAAACAAATATCCATCAAATCCAAAGTTAAAGTAATATGTATCCGATAATCTGGTACCTGCTCATCCGCAGTAATCTCAGCAGCTTGAAGAGAACCGCGGTTCCTACCGCCGTGCTTCCAGAGACGGCCGTTAATTCCACGACTTGCGTTAATAAGCAGAAGCTATCCACCCAGTTAAAAGCGGCTTCATCCCAAAGATGGCGAGGCGGGAAATAGAACCGCCAGAAGTAGTTCTTGCACCGCCCCACACGTAGCACAAGGTCGAACAAGTATATCAAGAAAAACATCTGTAAAGATTGATGAGAGAATGATTGATCAGGGTCTGTGTTCTTTTCGAGGCCAAGATACTTATGTCAGAGACAGAGTCGTTGTCGCGCCTGGGTTGGATATCCGATATAGTGAATGTGCTTCTGCTTTCCATGTACTACTAATAACGGAATCATCGGTGTGGGGCAGAGCAAGATCAGCTTCACTACTGCCAAAATTTTTTCGATTCACACGCAACGAAAGCAAAGTACCAGTTCGCTCCACCACCAGAAGTAGTAAAATCTCGGATGTTCCGCTTCGTCCGGGTCGAAGACGTCGCTTTCCACCGAGAAAATGATTAGGTTGAGCACGACGGCGAACATGACGGAGGTTTCGAACATGGGGTGCATGTAGATGTCGTCCAGTTTCGAGGGGTGGTGCACGCCGTCGCGCCGCTTCCGCCACTCCTTCTCTACCTCCAGCTGCGCGACTACTTTCTGCCTCCACAGCGCTTGTTCCTCGGTTTCCATTTTGTTCTGCGACACCACGTTGGCGACCAGGCTGTCGAAGTCCAGCCGCTTCCTTAACGTCCCTTTTTCCTCCAGCTTCTGCCTCGCCTTTGCCCAAATGGCGGACTTCTTCCCACCTCCAGCGCCAAGGGCGGCCAAAGGGTTCTTTTTGGTCTGGGGGGTGTCTGTGGCCGTGGGAACGGCCTGCCTTTGTTCCCCATTATTTGGTGAGGTGGAAGAGGAACCCGCCCCTGCTGCAGCTCCAGCTGCAGGCACCGGGTGTGCGGCTGCAGAGAAAGCTCCTCCACCAGAACTCGCTGGAACGCCCGGTGGAGTAGCTTTCGCTTTCCCTACGCCTCCGCCGAAAAATGAGGCTATGCCAGCCAGTTCTGGTGGGGGTCGGGATGCGTCACTCTCAATCACTCCCGGAAGCTCCTGCCGCTCCACCTCCACCTCCGCGCCAGCCCCCGCGTAAGCTCCTCCGCCTGCCCCTGGCCCTGAGCCCTCGACCTCTATCAGCCGATGCGCTGGCGCTCTGATAGAGGTCGACTCGGGGTCCGCCGGCGCGGGTAGCACGGACGCCGGGGAACGCGCCTTCGGACCACCGAACAGCGCCCCGAGTGTCGCCGCCGCTTTACCAGCATTGGGGTCGGCCATGATCTACTGGCTCTGACGGAGGATAGTATCTGCGCGCGTCCTCTTCTGCGCCTCTTCTGCGCCGTTCATCGGGAGCGAAACCGAAAAACTGTTTTAAGCCGGCAGACGTATGTGTACAGACACAGAGTTCTCATACATTATTTAGGGTCCGATGGACCCAGCGCGTCTTGAATTTGCGTGCGATGGATCATGTCTGTGGGTTATCGGTTACGTGTATTAAAATTAAAGTAAGAGGGGTTCATGGGAAAGGTACGCGTGGGGCGCGCTATTAATTCCTCAATGGGACCTGCACGAGAAAGACGTTTCCATATATGAACCGCTACTTCGAGCTATGAGACGCGAGAGCGACGAGCGACGAGCGGAAACGACCAAAACGGAAGAAGGCCTCCACGAAACTGCCACGACTTCTTGTTCCAACATCGGAAAACATCCTTTCCACGAAGCAAGAGAGGCGGCAGATGGAGCCGAGCGAGTCACGGATGAAAAGGAGGACAGGTTCGAGGTTTTCCAAACCGATCTCCTCATGTTTGTCTGAGATCAGATGCAGTCAGTGTCCCTTGCGGCATCAACTACTTACATGCGACCGAAATTAATATGTCGTGCGTTTCAAGGACCGATATGAGGACTTGGCAGTGTGCATCAAATTGAACAGACCCAGTCAGCATTGCAAATGACACCTCCGACACACGGGAAAAATAGCAGACTTTGCTCAGGTACTGCGCTATCAGTATCACGGTCTTCAAGATAGTACAGGATAGTCCAGAAAATTCTGCTACCCAGTGCTAGTGCCTGACCGCGCTGTGCATATCGCCGAGAACTCCATCGACGTCGACATTGATCAAAATCGAAGCCAGTCATATTTTTATTTGTTTATCAAGTTCCTCCTGCCCCCAACTCCGCCAGCATTCCCCCCATACCAGAGGACCTTTCCGATTTCCAAACTCCCACGCGCGTTCGCGCCTCTTCCTTCGCCACTCGGAGGTTGTGGAGGTAGTTCCGCTTCCAATTTTTGTGCACCTTCTCTATTTCGATCCAGTACGGGTGGTGGCGCGACTTTGTCCGATGCCGCAAGTACAAGATGTCCGACAAGTGCAGCTCTGTTACTGCCGCGGACGATTCGTCGACGTACGGAACCGGATTCAGCTGAGTAGAAGTGCCGGATTGGGACCCTTTCGCTTTCGCTGCCCCACCTCTCCCGTCCCCACCTCCTCCGAGGGCTTGCTTTATCAGCCTCGGATCGTGCCAGAACAGCTCGTGCTGCGCGAGCGCGCGGTGCAGGTTGTGCATCAGAAACGTGTCGCTCGGTGGCGAAAGCGTGGCGAGCTTGTCGCTCGCGGACTCGATCTGGAGCCGGGAAACCTTAATATCTCCACCGCTTGTTCTCTCTTGTTCGTCATCATCTCGCGGCGCTTTTGAAAGAGCGCGTCGATCGCGCGTGTCGGCAGAAGTGCGAAAGTCGGCGATCGCGTCCAACCGGGACTGCAGCGTGCCGAAGTCGTCCCGGGCTGGCGGGGCTGTTCTTTTTTCCGACGTCATATCTTTGACTTTGACGCTACCACTACTGGACGTAGTTCCACCCCCACTCATCGCGTCCACCATCAGTTGTCCCATCGGATGGACCACCACGTCCACCTCCCCGGCCTGCGTGCTGTTCAACAGCCCACTCCGCGCCCTGCTTTTCTTCAAGTTTCCCCCTTCCAACGTTCGCAGCAGATATTTCTTGATCCGCTCTCCGCGCCCGTTGAGACAGCTGACAGACGAGCTGCTGCTCGTCGCTAGCTTCAGGACCGGCTTGAGCAACTTCCCCGCGTTTCGATAATAGTGCTTCGCCGCTGGAAACGCATTCTGCATCTGCAGGGACCACAGCGAGGAGAGCGGATACTGTTGTTCGATATGGGGCGGAAGTTTTTTCTTCTGCCAGAGAACCCAGTCGACGGTGTAGATGTCGTCCCATTGCTTGTATTTGCGGCACGAACCGCCAGACCCTGTGCGGATGGAGTACCAGCCACCACGGTGCCCGCCACGCGGCATGATGTTGAGGGCTCCTGAGTTACTTATTCGGCTCCTTTGTCGTCCGCGGTTGTCTCTGGTAGATGCATTTCGCAGATCCGCCACTGCTTACGACTTTTTGATGGCTACTGCGTGCGGCCGCTTTAGCACATCGATCCCACGGGGGACTCGGCACTCGCTGCAGCGATCACGTCACATCGATCTCCTCCTAACGTCGAGAGGCCGCCTTTGGATGAGCTCGATAGTGCCCGACCATCGCGACTGCGCAGTTAAGGACTGGCATCATCAGAGTATCGTTTCCGCCCAATGGAGATCCTGACAACTTACAGCAAAAACATAAATCAACTAAAAATGCTTGCTACGACTATGTGAACGAGTTGCTGTCGCACTGGAGCTCGCCTTCAGTAATTGCGTTCTTTCGCGATCGGCCCATCCCTCCCTCTCGACACGAGCACAAAACCAGCAGACTCCGCAGTGTCCGTTCGAACCGAAATACGGTAGGTGCACGAACATGCCAGTCACGAGTTTCCACCGCGCCACGAGGATGCATTTGAGTGCGATAACATCTATGACATAATCAGAGAGCGTTCTTTTGCCGCCACCTCATCTCCGCCTTTCTGGAGAATTTCAACCACTGCGGACTGCCTTGTCCATCTAATCTTGCCTGAGGTATAAACACACAAATAAACGGGTCTGGTGGTGCCGTATAGCCTGATATTCAAATACGATAAAATACATCTGCCTCATACTCAAATACGATAAATGCGACGAGTGAACCGTTCCTGGTTCACTGCCGGCGCCAGAAAAAAGTAATCACGATAAAAGCGGGTGCTCACAAGACAGCGCAGTGTAGAAATTTTCAAGGAATTTCAGTGAAACGAAAATAATAAAGTGTTCTGCAGGTGGTCTACGCGATGAAAGACCGCATCTCTGCCGTCAAAAATAAGTATGTGAAAGTGAAACACACTTCAAAATCTTCTAAAGCAACCGTATGATCGATCTAACGCCTCATGCTGCGTGCGCCTCTAGGATCTCCAGCGCATCTTTGAGCGCCGCAATCTCCGCTTCCAGATTTTCCATCTCCTCCTCTTTCGACAGCTGCTTGTCCGCACAGGCCTCCGATTCGAATTTCAAAAAGATGAGCTGCTCGGTCTGGCCGGAATAGTCCTGAATGGTCTCGTACATATCCTTCCCGTTCGCCTGAAAGGAAGCAATCGCCGGCTCCAGGGTTTCGCTGTGTTGGCGATGTTCGGTTTGCCATGACCAATGTAATTGGCGCTTCTGCGAATGCCACTGCACGAGCAAATTTCTAAATTTCTAAACCCTAAGAACCGCAGCCTCCCTTATTCTGTAGCTGCATAGTACATGCAAGTAAGTACCTGACAACGCCTTCTTCCCCGGTCCTCTTGTCGTCGATGGTTTTCGAGCTGTCAGAGACCATGTCGGCCTTCTCGGTTTCGAGCGTGAGGATTTCGGAGTGCGCGGTATTGTAGGTGGTGAGGTAGTCGGCCTGCAGGCCCTCCATCATGCCAATGATGCCCGCCATTCCCCCCGTGTTCCCCTTGTAGCCGGACTCCACGTCGGTCTGGGCGGATTCGCCTGCAGTGGGACGATTTTGGAGCTATGATATTACGGTTAAACTTGAAATCGAGGTCTGTTTATTCAAAATCTAAGACCTGAAGGAGAAGGGAGGGGGTGGGGGGGGCGATTGGCGAAGTAGAGGCAAGTGTGCGAAATTAGGTGGAGAAGGTCAGCTGGTTTCTCCTTATTTTTCGTCCTGCCTCCGGCTGCCATTTTCTTAGTTTTTCAACAACATCACGGAAAAAGGGCAAATAAATTTGCCGATCCAAAATCTAAAACCTAGTACTAGACCACACGCATTCGTTGTATTTGTACCGTAGAAGTCCGCCTTCAGCATGCTGATCACCTCCCCGAGCGAGTTCTTGCCGTGTTCCGCCACCTCCTTGGCGTTCTGATGCAGCTTGATGTCGTGCAAGTACTGCGAGTTCGCCTTGGTGCAGGCGTCCTTCGTGTCGCGGATACTCTGTTCCAGCTCCTCGATCTTCGCGTAGCTCTCCGCCATCGTCGCCTGTGCGTCCTCCAGGTTGGTTTCGAATTTGGCGATGTCCTTCTTGTTTTTCGTGCGCGTGTCCTGCAGCTTGGTCTCCTCGGTCGTGCAGTAGGTGTTGCGCTTTAGCTCGTTGGCCGACTCCGTCTTCAATCGCTCGATCAGGTTCGCGATCATCACCCGGACCTTTTTCAGCGGGTCCTTGCGCACCGACATCATCACCGAGGCGAGCACTGTGGACTTCAGCGACTTCGCCTTCGACGAGATCAGACTAAGCACCGACGCGCGTTCACTGGTCTCCACAAAAGACCGCGACTTGTTCGGCAGCCCTTTCGCGGAGCGCTGCAGAAACATCGCGCCGGTCTTGCTGCGCGGCGCGCCGACGCGGGGAATGTCCACGGTGCGGTCCTCCGGGTCGTAGGTGCACTTCTTTACCGCCGGTTCCCCCTCCTCCGTCACCGCCGGCGGCTTCGGGGTCGGGGCGGCCCCAAACCGTTCGTTGAACTTCGCCAAAGTCGTGGTCACCACCTGCAGCTCCGCTAGCCGCGTTTTCTCGTCGCCCTCGTACTCGGCCTTGGCCGCCGCCATGCGCTCCGTCGCTTCCTTCAACGCCTTGGTGTCGGTCTCGATCTGCACCTTCAGCGCGTGCATCTCCTGGTCGAGCTTCAGAACACTCGCGCGGGCGTCCTCCATCTCCTCTGTGTCGTCCTCGATCTTCTTCTTCAGCTCGGCGATCGTGTTCTCCAGAGTCTGGATAGCCTTCACCAGCTCGTTCTCCTCCGCCGTCCACTCCTTGCGCGTCTCCGCAAAGTGGTCGCTGATGTCGTCTTTGAGGTCGTCGAGCATCTTGATCAGCGCTTGGTGGCCGGTCTGGTGCGCCTCGGGCTGCTCCTGGTCGTCGTCGGAAGTCGCGAGGAGGGACTGCTTCGCGGAGAATCGCTTTAGCGTCTGGAGGGCGTTGATCTTCTGCTTGATTTGCAGAAAAGCCTGGACGGAGTCGACCTCTTCGCTCGCGGCCTGGAGCGAATCCTTCGCCTGCTGGATCAGGTCCATCTGGGGAGATATGGTTTTGGTACCGATTTTGCGAGAAATTGTTTTCGAACAAATTAATGGGGCGACAAAGTATACCAGTTTACTCGCCCAAACCAGTAAAAAAACTCCACCGCGCCAAACCGAGGAGCAGTACCCCTTCCTGCGCTTCGGTCATTGTTTTCATCGCGAGTTCTTCCTTTTCTTTTTTCTCCGCTAACTTGTCCTTCAGCCCCTGTTCCTTAAGTGCTTTCGCCGCTTTTGTGTGCTTAATACTCCCCAAGCTCTTCGCGTCCGCGGTCAGAAACTCCCATCGCGCCTGGTCCTTCTGGCGGAAGCCCTCTTTTGCCTCGTACTCCCCCTGTGACGTCGTGATCACAGCCATCGTTTTGTCGAACAGCTCCTTGTATGCGCATGACCTTTCCTCGTGGAGCTTCGCGGCCTCCTTGCCCTCATCGACGGCCGTCTCCTTGAAGTTCTCAAGCAGCTCGCGAACCTTCTGGATACCAACGGGGTCCTCCTTCCGCGCGGCGGAGACGCCCGTGGTCGCCGCGAGCAGAGGCAGCGCGGAGTGCAGCCGCATCTTCACCTTTGCCTAGTGCCGTCGGCGAAAAGCGATATCAATCTCTGCCTGTGCCACGGGCTCCTCCTACCGATATTCACATTGCGAATGTAGAAGAATTTGAGTTAGACGTTGAGTTTCCTCACACGATTAGAAAAGATAGACCCCCGTCCGACGGAATGCGAATAAAGAACTATTGAATCGACACGCATAAAGTATAGGGTGACAATGACGCCTGAGAATGGACGTATGCCCAGCGATATATGAGTGCACTGCGAACAAATTCGGGGTGAGAGCAGCACGGATCATCGACACGGCACTGCATGCTCGCCGTCATTTTTGCCGCGCAACCCGTTTGGCACTGCCTCGGCAGAGATACACCATCTCGGCACCCTGCAGGGATCTTCACCGCTTCAAAAACTCGTCGTCATAAAAACGTTTCTTGGTGACCGTGAGACAGGGATGAGTAGTATAGCAGAATGCGATGGTAGGCGCGACCGAGCCGCCATTCGTAGTCGCTTCGAGGACAGGTAGTTCTATGCGCTTCTCCTTCGGCCCCTGTTTGTACATGGAGAATCGAGGCTGTTCAGGACTGCAACGCACAGTAGTTCCCTCGTCCTCATACACGTACTGCCGGCGCTGTACCAGATGTGGGTTGCTGCTGCCCCGATATTTCTGTTGTGTTTCCGCCGTCGTCAGACTCAGACCCCTCATCACAGCATATCGATGTCGTCGCTGTCGCTGTCCGCTAGTAGTTCCTCGGCCTCCCGCGCTTCCTTGGTCGCGTCGACCTCTGCCTTCGATTTTGCCCTCGATGGGTATTCCATCGAGCGCACGCTGTCGTTGTAGAGCTGCAGACAGAAAGCGATGCGCTTGTGCAGCTGCTGCTGCGGCTCGGAGGTGGAGTACACGTCGTGGAGAGATTTCGAGACAAGCGCCTCTTTCTCAAAGTCGATGCTCGCTGAGATGACGCCGTCCGCAATGGCCTTTATTCAGCGATGATTCATTGTTGTTCGACCGATTGGTGCAGTATGTTTGTATGATAGATAAGTACGCTGATATCTTCTTCAGGATGACCCTTGACATCGCATGGGTAACAGAAACAGTGGTGGTTGATTGAAAATTGAATTACGGACTGCGACCGCATTTGCGGAGCTGACACACATCCAACATCGCTCATGATTCTCAAAAAAAAAAAAAAAAAATCAAGATCAAGATCATCGTCATTTTGATCTCCCAGGGTCTCGCCATCCAGGAGCTTTGCTTCTCTTGTCTTTGGCACTTTCTTTTTCGTCTTAGCGGTCTAGGTCCAGCATTGTGGCCGACGTAGACGTAGCTCATTAGCCACCAGGTCTCGAACCAAGCTGCTTGTGGACAAGGTGGAAAATTGTACCTTTCCGCAGATTCCGGTTGCGTCTTCCACGGACTCCAGCCCCAGCTTCGCGCATATATCCTGCAGCGATATTCTGCTGTAGCTCAAACTGATTTTCCGCAGCCCCGTCTTTATCACATTGTATCGCAACCTGTTTTATTTTCACTGAAATATAGGTGCTGGGGAGACAGGGAGACAGGGGGAAGTACAGCCTGCTCTGCCTGCCGGTAGATGATATCGCAGCCGCAGACAAAAATTTACCGCGTCTCATGCTGCTTGACGAAATAAAAGCGACTAAGTATGAAAACGAGCCTTCTACAAAAACAAAATAGAGTCTGCTAGTACCGCATGATGAGCGTGAGCGTCCCGTCTTCTTTGAACAACGACTGGTGTCGCGTCACAACGCTTTCGAACAACGGCACCGAGCCTCCCCGCACCGCCTTCGTCACTTCCTCGTATGGGATAAGATACTCCTTCAGTTCCGGCTGCAGGAAGTGCTTTCTCGCCGGAATCTCGCCCATGAGCAATTCCACCACCAACGCAAATTTCCACGCGAGCAGCTTGAACGGCACCGCCTTCTCGGGTATGAGGGGGCCAGCGATGGCAAGTGGCCAACTGGTAA
>RXOD01005995.1:0-11672 GCA_005223375.1 Amoebophrya sp. AT5.2
TTCGCCGTCGTACCCCTTCGAAAAGGTATTGACGGACATCTGTGACGCAGCCTGCTTTAGACCCTGCCTTGAGCTTTTCGAACCTCTAACAGTGGGGCGTCGGGAACAAGTTCCGCGCGGACAGTAAGAATCGCTTCATGCCGGTCCACAAGCCCCACCCGAAGGAGATAGTCGTGCGCGACGACTACTACACGGTGGAAAACGCGGCGTGGAGGGAGAGCATGTTCTTCGAGGATATGGCGCGAAGCGAGACCAGATGGTAAGAAAGTAAACGATGGCCAACCGAAACGATTGGCCGGTTATTAACTGAAGCAGTGGGACGAGGTGGAGGCGAACAGAGCCGCTCCATCGGGAAATGAGCGCACGTAGTAAAGGGAGGCCATGACAACATGTCAGGGACTAGAATGGTAATAAAGCCTGAAAGCAGGACAAAAGAGAGCGCCGAAAGTGGCGGCGTGAAGAATTGTTGGCTGTAGGGTGCAAGGGGGCCAGGCCTGTTTGCGACTGCAGGAGGCCGCGCCTGCTCCTAGGACTGCAGAGGCAGAGGCAGACCCCTTCTTATTCCTTACCCACTTACCACCTGGTCCCACCACAGTGGAGCTGAATGAGCAGTGGGAGGTGCTGTTTTACGAGGACTACAAGTGGCACGCGAAGCCCTTCCCGGTGAAGAAGTTCGGGCTGGAGCGCGCGAAAAGAGAAGCCGAGGCTTTTTGCGCCGAGAAGGAGAAGGAGGGACGGCTTGGAAGTCGAACTCTTGTCGCGGGAGGGGAGGGTGATGAAGATGAAGTCCCCGGGGACCCGAGACTAAGCGTGCCAGCAAGAAGGGCTTTTGCAACGCACGACTTCGCCGCAGGCGCGCATCCGCAGTATAACCGACCGGTGCCGCGGTACGCTGCTCCACCACGAAGTGAACCGCTCGCGGACAACTGCGCCGGAAAAGTGGGAAACAGCAGCCTCGCCAAGCCGGTGGACGGGTTTGTGTGCGGCTATTCGGACGCGCTGAAGAAATACTCGGGAACGTTTGCGGCCAACAGGAGGGACGAGAAATTGGCGCGGCGGCGAGCGGCAGGGGGCGACGGCGACGAGACGGAGGGGAGTTCAGCGGCCTCGTCTAGATGTAGAGAGCAGCGGCGCGCGGCGTTCGCGTCGGGGGAAATGCACAGTGAGGAGAACGTGCCTGTGGAGTTTGACGCACGCATGCAAGGATGGACCGTGGTGTACTACGATGAGCACGGGCGTCCAAGGACAAAGTGCTACTCGGCGCGGAAATGGGGGAACCAAGTCGCGCGAGATAAAGCCTTGGCGCTTTACCAAGAAATGGGACTCGGAATGTAAGTAAAGGAGCTAGACCGAAGATACTTCGACGTCGCCTATTCGGAACTTGGCCAACAGTAATTCCTCGACGGACACCAGCAGCTTTTCTGGCTCTCTGTCCCCCCTCTTCACAAATGAATCCGATGGAAATGGAAAATCCTGGTCCTCCGGTCATGTGCTCGGCCTCGGTTGAACGTCAGCTAGGCAGTGAGAGGTCGGTGAATGCTCTGTCATGGTCCGAGATCACTCAGTCGTGCGGACCGTGGTTTCGCATCAGTTCCGAACATTTTACTCGGTGTGACGATGAATTGAGAATCTTTAAATGAACTTCCGGCCGTGTCCCGAGAAAAATTTTGTCGTTTGGAAAATACCACTTCTGTTGTACCACCGCGTGAGCTGCAGTTCAGGGTCTGTCTATCAATCTTTCGTCCCCTGCAAATGCGGGCAAAAAGACACGCGAGCTGCGTCCCCTCGTTACGAGCCAAGAAGTACTTGCAACCGCAAAATCAACTCGAACGCAGGGGCGACAAAAAAGTGATGCATGGAATTAAAAAATAGGCTATTATTCACCCTAGGCTCATAATAAATTAGGTGTAGATCATGGCATAGGAATAAGATGACTTGTATCTCTCTCCTGGTCTTCGTGAGGCGGCATTTGTTTCCGCCTAGTTGAATGCACTGAATAGGAAAGACTTAGACATGATGCAGCCCCTTGCTATTTTTGATTTTTGGGATACAACTTACTTTCGCCTTCGCGGCGACGAGCTTTCTTGAGTGGTTTATTCAGTGCAACTCGTACGACGTAGATCTTCTTCTTGTGATAGTTTGCGTGTTTCGACGTCGACGACGACAACGTTGTCTGACGACTCCAGCAATGTACTAGATGAGTCTCCTATGGTGCAGCAGACGCAGATGCACGTGCACCTCCCAGCGTCGGCCGGTTGGTGAGGGACCCTCGCGAGCGGCAGCGGCAGCGCGTGAGAGACCTCTCTGAAGCAACGGCGAACCCGACGACACAGCAGATTCAGTTTCAGACAAAGACAAATGTCGAGCAGCAAACAGGACGCGGCTCCGCCGCGGTGGCCCGCGCTGGTGCACACGTTGGTCGGGTTTGCGCGGTCGGCCAACAGCCACGACTGGAGCTCGGGCTACGTTACCTTCCCGGCTTCCTACGTGCCCGCGCTCGACCCGCGCGTGGGGCTGCGCACGAGGAAAGGCCTGGACGTCCTGCTCCCCCGCACCAGGCCACTGGCACAAAAGACGCTGCCGCGGGTGCTGTTCGTGTACTCCACCGCGGTAGCCATCAGCACGAGGGATTTGTACCGAGCCCTGGGCGCCTACCTCGCCTGGCACGGCGTCTGCAGCGTGGCGCTCTTTGACCTCAACTCCGATCATGATTCGGAGGCGATTGTCGCTCCGCCGAAGGGTCGTCGTGTGCCTTCGTCCTCTGCTCGCGGGGGCGCAAAGGACGATACGACGGCGCGCGCCGGGCTTCCCACAACGAAGAAAGGCGGTCGGCAACAGCAGCAAGCAGTAGCGCACCCCGCGGGCGGGGGTGGCAAAAAGGGCGTGGGCAAAAAAGGGAAGCAAGTCGGCGCCTCGCCCGCGGCGATCATTGGCTCTACTTCATCGTCTACCCCTGGGGTCGTGAATGGGGCTGCCGCCGCCGGAGCACCACCTCCGAGCGATGAAAGTGGGGACCATGTGAGAACGTCTGGTCGGCTGGAAGCGGGGGACCTCGCGAGGCTGCGCGCGGTGTTTGAGGAAGCGCCGCCAGATTACCTGATCGGAGACTCGCTCGGCGGGACGATGTGCCTGCTCCTCCTCTCGCAGCTGCTGCAAGAGCGGAACTGGGAAGAGCAGGCGGAGGAAGCGAGAAAAAAGCGAGTCAACAACGCGGCCGCCGATATCAACGACGATACCAACGACCTGGCCGCCGCGCTGGACGAGGGAGCAATTTTGGCGCAAGTCGACGCGCCGCCCCTCCACAAGCGCGCGAGGCGAAACAACGAGCGAGGCGGGCCTGAAATATTCGCTCCTCCGCCTGCCCCTGCGCCCCCCATTCCCGGCTCGACGTCAAGTACAACCTCCAAAGAGCCGCCACGCAGCGTAAAACCGATTGTGCCGGGGGGCCTGCTGCTGCTGTCTCCCTGGAGCGACCTGAGTGACTATCAGTCCCCTTCCTGGCGCACCAACGCGGACGTTGACTACCTGTCCGCCGCCGTGTTGAAGAGGGTGGCGCTCCAGTTTGCCGAGTCCTGCGAGCAGGAGCAGGAAGTTTCCGACGGCTTCTACTCCACTCGCGCTTCGTCTTCTGCGCCGCCGGAGAGGGGAGATGGAAACAGCAGCAGGCGGATCCGCTTTCATCCCGGCAATCGCGAGCAGTCGTCCGACGATTTTACTTCCTCGCATAATACGTCCGAATCTGATCATTCCAGCTCCGACATCGAGGAACAGGAGGCGGACCGCCTCGATCCGTATGGGGCGGCCGCGCTGGAGGCGCACCGAAGAAAGATCGAGGCGGGCAAAGCCAGCAAGAGGGCGCGGGGGAGCAACAAGCGGGAGTCGGTGGAGGGAGAAGACGACGTGCTGGACTCCGAGTCGGGCGCCAGCACCGACGGGGAGCACGACATGCCGCTGCTGTCAGTCCAGCACGACGACGAGGTCGCGAGGCGCTTCATGCTCGATTTCAAGGCCATGCTCGTGGGCGGTGAAACTCAAACGGGAACGTCGAAGGGAAAGAGGAACGGGAAGGACCTCAAGAAGGAGGTGGGGAAGAGCAGTACGAGGGCCAGCGGGAGGTGGGTGTCGGTGTCACCAGGTGCGCGTGCAGGAGGCGCCGGTGTAGACCACGCGTCCCGTCGCGGTGGCGCCAGAACTATGAAAACAGAAAAGGAGCGGCTGCAGGCCGTATCGCCGGTCTATGCGTGCGACTTTTCGAGGCTGCACTACGCTCTCTGCCCTCGGATCCACATTGTCAGTGGCTGCCGGGAGGTGCTGCGCGACCAGATCAAGCAGCTGCACGCGAAGCTGAAAACTGAACTCAGCGCTACGGGTGGTGCTGCGGCGTCACCCCCGTCAGCAACTACACCTTCTTCCACCGCTATTGCAGATCCGAAAACTCGCGGTAGAGCCGAGACCAAGCTGCGGCTGGACGAATTTTCGGACCTCGGGCACAGCTTTCTGCCCATGTGGTCGGCATTCGAGCCGCGGCGGCTGCACGGCGACGTGCACATGGCGTTGAATGCCGTGCTGCGGTTTCTCGCGGCGCCAAAAGTGGGCGGTGACGAAGTGGAGCTGGGTAAAAACGAAGACCTTGTGTCCAACGTCGACCGCGACACAGCGGCGTCGACGGGAGGCTGCACGCCGAAGAGCACTACTCCCGCTCTGACGTCGAAGGACCAGCGCACCACAGGCGCCGCGGCGCGGCGCGAAAAGGCGGCGTTTCTGGGCGCGGCACGGAGTCTGGGCGGTCCTCGGCCGCTGCTCTGCCGCGAGGTGAACGACGATGTTCCCGGCGCGGCAACGCCAAACAGCATGATCTCATCCACCAGCTTCGCCCGCGCGGCGGCCTCCCGCAAGGACCAGGACGTGGACTTCTTCGGCTTTGCGAGTTGTTGCCCGTTACGGATGCACGTGATCCAGGATTTCTCCCCCCCCAAACAGGGCGCGGCGAACTACTGCGAAAACTGCCTCCGCGACCCCGCCACCACCTCCGCGGCGCTCATTTTCGGGGCCAGCAACAAATTGCGGCCCTGCACCAACCTCGGCTCCACCGGCAGTTGCGGCAGCCTCCGGCTGTGCGACAAGTGTCGCGAGTCGCACGTGTGCGACGCTTGGATTTCGCTCTTGCGCGACATGTGCGTGGTGGGCAGCTGTACCCCCGGGGACGTGCTGGTTCTGCACGCGCCGAGCAGCGAGTACCCGATCGAGAAGCTGTTTTTCGTTCCCAACGGGCAGGCGGAGGGCGTCGCGCGGACCACCGTCCTGTACGCGGGCGTGCCGTATAACGGCAGCTCCTGGGCGGACCAGGTCTCCTCCTGGTGGGCATCTACTTCAACCGAAACCCTCGCGCAGCAAAAAATGGAGCGCGAGACGAAGTCCGAACGGCGGTACAGCGAGTTGCTGGTGTTTCTCGCGGCGCTGCTCGAAAAGGTGATGCAGAAGCTGGGGCGGACGAGCACGGACATCGCCGAGGACTTCCCGTTCGCGACCGTGGAAAACTTCGACATCGAGTATTTGGCCTTCCAGCATTTAAGGCGGTTTCTTTGTCAGTTAGAGGTGCTGGCGCGGACCTCGTACAGAGAGATAAAGACCATGCACACGGGCCTTTTATCCCTGTACCGGCGGGGCTTCGAATTCCTGCAGCTGCGGGAGCGGGGGCCGACCATCGTGGACCGGACGTTAGTGACGGACGAAGCGAACGTGAAGACCTTCATCCGGCTGTACCAGGAGGAACCGGACGCCGAGTTCGACGCAAGCTACCTGGGAGGGATGGGGGAGGTGGGGGGTCGGAGGGGAGGCGGAACGACCACGGGATCCTCCACTTCGCGCTCCGGTCCGCTAGATCGCTCGGGGGCGTCGTCGCCGGCCTGGGGAGGGGGTGGCGCCGCGAGCGCGAACACAACGTACACAGGGAGCGCAACGAGCCCGACGGTCGGGCAACGTGCGGCAGACGGCGCGATTCTGGGCAGGAGCATCGGCATGGGAGGAGCTGCCTGGAAGCCGCCTGCATCGGCTACAACGGTTGGAGGTGGGCCAAGACAAGGAGGTTGGAGGACGCCGGTTGGCTACAGCAACACGTCGATACGGGCCGTCGATACAGGCCGCGGAGGACAAAGCTCCTCGCCACGGGGACAAAGCGCCTCGCCGCGAACGGGCGAGACCCTGTACCGACTCAACTCCACGCCGCGTACGCTCGACCGCCGCAGTTCGGTAGGCTCAGTCGACCGCGAGTCGGAGCTGATGGACTGAGATACGATCACAAGTGGACTACTGCATTCCGTATAAGTATTTTTTTAGAAACCGATGCTACCTTGACGACCAAGTAGAAACTTCGTTCTTTCCGAGGAAGGTGGAAAGCTGCCACGAAGCGTTTGCATTTGCAGTTGCGCAGTTCTTTGCGACGAGCTTTGTTCTGAGTACTGCGTCAAGCCGCCTGGTCGTGTTCGTCCTATCAGAGAGACCAGAGCGCGCCGTAAAAACTGCAAACTTGTCGGAGTTGAAAGAGGGATGCTGCAGGTTTCGCTATCTTGCACCTAAATTAATAGTTGCCGACGCGTTATTGTTATTCAGCTGAAGGACGAATAACTTTGATATGTGAGGGCCGAGTGAGCCTTGCGCTTCGAATGTAGAGCACCTCGGCAGGAGGTCTCGTCTCACAGTGTCACCTTGCGGCCTTCGCACGGATACTTATTTTTAGGCCCGGCGTTTTGACGTTCGTTAGCTCTCTTCGAATTGATGAAAACCAAACGATGTCGGGCACAGCGTCGAGTCGACGGTGGGGCATTTTAATTTTTGGCCCCGAACAAGGTCTCGGACTCGGTCCAGCCGCTCCGGACCCGCGTGAAATCGTCTGCAGCGACAAGAACACAGACCCCGCGTGACATCAGAAAAATGTCCGGCGCTCGTGCTTCCGGAGCTAACAGGCAGGGCGAGCACAGCAGAGGCATTTCTTACGGCGCGACGGACCAAGCGATGGCAGAGCCTCGTGACCTGCAGCCCGGCCTGGCGATCGCGACCCGCACAAGCAAGCCCCCCCCAAACAATCCACCCTCGTCAAGAACTTGTACACCCCACGAGAACTACCGTTCTCCCAAGGCTCCTATCACGCTCCTCCAGAAGGCTATCCTGGCTGGCGCGCTCTTCATGAAGGGCGGGCTGCTCGGTTCCTTCATTCCCTTCACCACCCTGTGGACCCACCTGCACGGGTACTCCCCCACCCAGGTCGGCCTGCTCGCGGGCGCTGACATTCTGTTTTCGATCCTCCTCGTCCCGGTGTACGGGTCCATCTTGGACACCTGGAAGTGCCACAACTACGGGCTGATCGTGACCATGGTCGCCACGGGCGTGCTCAAGGGTCTGTACGTGCCGTTCGCGGACAGCTTCTTCTTAAGGGTTGAATTGAAATCCAGCGATTTATGGGTCCCGGGTTATAGGTTTATACTGAGAGGTGTTGCTGTAGGTGTAGCTCTCCTCTGTCTTCAGCGAGACTATGGGAGCAGCAGGGTTCAGAGGTCATGAAGTATGGGTATGCGCAGGCTCCGATGATCCCTCCGAGAAGGCTACGGCTTCTTGTGTGTCGATGGTTCTCGCGTCGCCCAGCGTATCGCTTGCAGCCATAGGAAGCCAATGCCAGCGAGTGCCCTGCTATTGGTGTCAGTTTATGAAAATCGGAACAGAGGTGCGGCCTGATGGACTTCTATCAAGACCGGTGAACGCGGGGCGATGGCCATGGGTGCTGGGATCCGATAACGGCTAGTAAACTAAACCTGACAGCCACCGGATCGCTGGATTTTCAACAACCTCTAATCTGCATGCTGCTGTTGCTGACCGCGCTTACCGCGCCCTGCCTGAAGGGCTGCAACAGCGTTCTGGACGCGCAGTGCCTCTACGCGCTGCCGGACAAGGCGGAGTTTGGCCAGGTGCGGTTGTTCGGCAACGCGGGGTTCGGTTTCTTGGCCTTCGCCACCGGCCTCTACGTCGCCGCGGGCACCACCGCGGAGAAACCCTACCACCGCGTGGACCAGATTTTCGTGGCGTTCGCCTTCATCTGCTTCACGGCGGCGGTGTACTGGAGCGTGCTACACCGGTACGTGGAGAACATAGCGCCGGACGCGGAGATGCTTTTGCGCGACCGCAGTCCCTACGCGGAGCTGCGGTTGGTGGTGAAAAAGGTGTGGGTCACGAAGAACTGCGCACGGTACGTGTGCGGAGTCTTCGTACTGGGCATGCAGCTGGGCATCATCGGGGCCTACGAGTTCATCATGCTCGCAGAGCTCAACGCAGGAGTGGACTTCATGGGCGCCTGCCGCCTCTTCGGCATGCTGTGGGAATGCCCGGTGTTAAGGGGGATGAAGTGAAATTTCTCAGGCTATTAATTCAGGTAGGCTATCAGGACGAGGTCCAGCGATGTAGGCTATTGCCGTCCGGGTGTAGTTTGGGCCACAAGTAGAACACTTATATGCCATTCGCAAAAGATTGTTTCCCGCCCTGCCTTCAGGGACGAGGTCTAGGATCGATCAGCAGTGCGTAGGACTAGACTCCGTTTCCGACTGATGTCAGGCCCTCACGGCCCACGATGAGGCTGTCGGTCGTTCCATCTGTGATCGGTGCTGGCTTCCATCGCTCAGCAAATTGCAGCCATCGGAAGCTGCCAGCGATCCCCTCTGCCGTCGGGTATCGCTGTCGGTGATGACCATCACTGTCCGGAAGAGAACAGACGGGGTTTGCAGCTTACGGCCAAACCTAAACCTAAAGCTGAAGCATCGGACCTGGGTTTTTTCATAGCCTCTAACGGTGTGGCTGTTTGGGATGCGGTTCATCGACAAGATCGGGCTGAAAACGGCGCAGGTACTCTTTCTTGCAGTGAATGCCGCGCGGCTGTACTGGTACGGCAACCTCGGCTCCGCCAGCGAGGCGCTGTGGGCCGAAATTCTCGCGGGATTCAGCTTCGCGTTCCCCTACATGTCCATCTGCGTGTATCTTTAAGGTTTTTTCCAAATAAAATCCATCTCGAGTGCCCTCTCTAGCTATGTCGGTCCCACCACTCCCATATGTCTCGCAGGACGTCGCGGCCGCATCGGCCGAGGCATGTCCTGTAGCCTCTGTAGGACGAAAGAGAAGAGCGATCATGAGCCATTGTGAATATCGCTCCCACATGAAGAGTCAGGCGGGATCGATGCCATGATGCAACACCAAGTGCTAAAAACGGGAGGCACTAATACTACTACCCGTAGATGCTGCCCGTGCTTTGCCGGGGGATATGGATATCGCTTTGCCGGCGTGGCCTCTCGCCCATCGCTTCCATCACATCCTGCGTCACATTTTCACATCACACAGACAGTTGGAGGAAAAGATGGGTTTTCATAAAAAGCAGCTCTTCTAATAAATGGGGAGGGCGTTCGACGAAGACACCAAGGCGAGTATGCAGACGATGGTGATGACGGTATTCACGGGGCTGGGCACTGGCGTCGGCACTGTGGCGGGCGGGCTGCTCATCGACAACCTGTACGGGGGGCGCATCCAGCACCTCTTCCGCGGTTTCGCGGGCTTTACGTTTTGCTTCGCGTTGCTTTTCGCGCTCTTCGACTTCCTGAAGGCCGGGGAGCGGAGCTCTTCGGACGTAGTATCAGAGGGGGAAAAGGGGGAAACTGCTGCTGCAGATGTCGGACACGGAGATGCAGATGTCGGAGCCGAAAAGCGGGCGCCGGGAAACGACGACGACCAATCATACGTGGACGACGACCAAGACCTGATCTCGACGCTGAGGGATTTCTTCTCGGAAAAAGGGAGAAGTGCAGGCAGCAAGGGAGCCCAGGGGGCGCTGGAGAAGAGCGCACCAGCGGCCGAAGGGGAGTCGGAAGCCGACTCCACGCGAATCGACGACACGCACTCGTCGAAAACGCCCGAAACTGTATCCAGGACAGCGGTCGTGTGAAGCTCGGGTTGCAAAAAGCAGTTTGTACTTGCATGAGGAATAGCGTTGCTTTCAGACTCAAGTTCGAGGTGCCAGACGGCCAGACGGTCGGCCCCGGAGCAGAGAAATGGTTGGATGTGCAATTTTTTCCGGCCAAAAAAGTAAATAGCCGCAGAACGTACGATGTGGGCACGCGGGAGTGTCACGGTCGGACGGCGCGGATTCCTTTTTTGCATTGGATCTGCTGTCAGTGATTTAGACTAGCAACCGCTAGAGAGCAGATCCCACGTTCACGAAGCGCATAAGTAGTCGGCTTCGGCTCATCGATGCTGGCAGAGTTCGTTGTCGCTGTGTTGATTCGTAATATTGGTGCTAGCAGTGGAAAAATCAGAATGACCACCACGAAGCCGCCCCGCAAGGGCACGCCCTTGACGAGGCAGCAGACGGAGTTGCTGATCCACAAGACGCACGAAAACTTCTGCGGCGGGGGAAACAAGGGTACCACGTTTGCCTCTACCGCCATGTCCGAGGTGTTTCGCCCGGAGCACTTCGCCGAGGTGCGGCGGGGCTACGTGCGGCTCGAGTTGAGCATGCCGGAGTCCTGTTACAACGGCTTCGGCGCGGTGCACGGCGGCTGCGTCGCCACCATCTTCGACATATTCACGACACTGGCTATCATCGCGGACGAGATCCCCGAAATTGCAGCTGTCATTGCGGAACAAAATAAGAGCAGGAAAATAATAAGTAGTGCAACCCCCGACCGCGGGTCCGCACCGCCACCGGCTGCGAGCCCGAAGCCGGGCATGCACGTGACGGTGGCGTTGAATTGCAGCTACCCGCGGGCGCTCCCGATTGGAGTGCCGTGCGTGTGGGAAGCCTGGTGCGAGAAACGCGGGAAAGCTCTGATCTACACGAAGGGGCGCGTGGCGTTGAAGGGCGAGGAGGGGGCGGCGAGTGGGGAGGGTCAAGTGGTGTGCGCCACGTGCGACCACATAAAAAGCTACGTGAACTTCAGCAAACTGTGAGCCGTTAGAAGCCACTTCGATACCGGGTCTAATTCCTAATTCGTAATTTAGCTTTTGATTTATTCTTTTTCTTTTCGCGCCGTCGACACCAGGCAGCGATGGATTCTTAGTCTCTCTCGCAAGCATGTTGCCTTGAGAAGCCTTGTATTTATAATGTTCCTGGTTCTGGGATGGATATGCGAAAAAAATGGAAAAGCAATCGCGTAGCCGTCACGCAAACAATTTCCAGGAAAAAATGTTTTGTTCGACTAGGACTCATGACTACGCTAACATGCTAGCCGCGAGCAACATCTGGTGAGACAGAGCAGAAGCAGATAGGCGCACCACATCGACTTGAGGCTCGCCGAGGGAAAGCGTTGCTCCCCGGAACTCTTCGTTATCGTAGCACTTGCGTTTGGTTTGATCGCAATCAGTGATCGCAACCAGTAGTGCAAACCACCGTTGTCGTTGATGCAATAGCTCAGCTTTCGCAAGTGGGAGCTTCCTCGAGGAGGACGTAGCCAAATTAACTATCCCTCTCATCACCTGCTCTTGTTAGAAACGATCACAACCACGCCCGCCGTAGTTGCATCGTGGCGCTTTTCCGCGATTTTGCAGATCGGCACCAGCGATATTTTGAATTGATTCTGCAGGGCGCCCGGCTCACTCTCAAAGTATTCACTATGCCTGAGGCCTCTGCTCCTCTGCCCGCCGCG
>RXOD01005996.1:0-11672 GCA_005223375.1 Amoebophrya sp. AT5.2
TAGTGAAGGTGCGCAGCTGTTGCCGGGTGTCGGGCGTCTTCGAGGAAGCAGCAGGCTTTTGCCTAGATCCAGAGAGTTCTAGTCCTAGTTGCATCGTCTTCGTCACAGGCTATCGCTAGGTGGTGCTCGGCTTGGCTGGGCTTGGGTCTTCGATGTCCTTTCTGGGGTCCTTTCGAGAGCGATGGGTGGAAGAACTCGTGCATCAGGTGTTCCTGCCCATCGCCCTCCGCGTGCAGGTGCGCAAGACGCAGGCCCACTTCCGCCGCAACCCGGGCCGCGGATGCTAACAGCAAGGCTCAAAATACGTCCGAAATACGCCCCCGAATACAGGGCGGCGCGTCTACTTCAGACTCGAGGCCTCAAAAGCTTCGGGGAGGTTTCTAGTGAAGGTGCGCAGCTGTTGCCGGGTGTCGGGCGTCTTCGAGGAAGCAGCAGGCTTTTGCCTAGATCCAGAGAGTTCTAGTCCTAGTTGCATCGTCTTCGTCACAGGCTATCGCTAGGTGGTGCTCGGCTTGGCTGGGCTTGGGTCTTCGATGTCCTTTCTGGGGTCCTTTCGAGAGCGATGGGTGGAAGAACTCGTGCATCAGGTGTTCCTGCATCATCAGCCGCAGGTGTATATCGCGCATGTGTTCTTTTAGTTCAGGTGTGAGGGGCAGGCCTAAGCAAAAAAGAACACGATATTAAGCAGCAGGTTTCAAAATCGCACTTTGAAAGAAAAAGGAGGAAAGCAGGGAGGTCGATTGGGTTCAGACCTTGCCACCGTGCCTGCGGCAGCACCATGCTTGGTTGCGAGACACGTAGGAGTATTGCCCGCAGGCGCAGCGAGGCGGTGGAGCGAGGACGTAGGAGATGGGCCTCAGTGCGACGCACGAGAGGATTTCCGATGCGTGTCAACGCCCGCTATCGTTGCGTTGTTTTCTTGTAATATGGCTCGATATAATTGTCAGTTTAGGTTTGCCTGAGGCTGGGACGACGGTCACGTGCATCAGCTGTTCCTGCATCATCAGTCCTTTGTGCGACGTGAAGTACTACGACCAGCACCAGCAATATCTAAAAGCGCAGCGGCAGGCGAACTACGTTCACGAGGAGGGCCGGGTGGCGCGGATCATCCAGCCCCTGTACTCGCTCCAGTTTCCGTCGATCCTGAGCGCGTTTTGGTGGACGCTCGTGACCATGACCACAGTGGGGTACGGGGACATCGTCCCCATGAGCCTCGCGGGGAAGTTTGTGGCGTGGGCGAACATGGTCACGGGCATATTTCTGATCGCGCTCCCGGTCGCGATCATTGGAAGCAACTTTCACGAATGCATGCAAGACCAGGAGGAAGAGGGCGGGGAAGGAGACGAGGTGGGAAGCAGCGCTGGCGCAGAGACAGAGAACTGGAAGCATGACCACGATGAGCTGCAGGACAACGGTAGTGGTGGTGATTCCCTGATGGCTGTTAGCGGTGGCGCCGACTACATCAGTGGGGGCATGATGGTCAGTCAGAGCCATGAAGGAATGGCTCGTACAAGAAGTGACGCGTCATCTCAGCAATTTGAACCACTGCGAGACCCAGCATCTTCCCCAGAAGACGGCTGCCCCGCGCCGTCGACGAAAGAAGAGCCGTCAGCAGACCTTGCTGTTACAGGCTTGTCTTCGCAAGAGCAGTCCCTGCGGCGCATGTTGTCGTTGCGAAACCTGATATCACTGCCCACCAACAGCTTCATGAGTTTTGGCCGCTTCGTCGGGATGAGCAGCAAACGCCGGCCGCCGAGATTATCCGCAATACGGCGCGCGGCAGAGAGCTGCCGGGGCCTCAGCGAATGCGGCAGCTCCGGCGTTGGGCACCTTCCTATGAAAACCCCGTCGAAAGACAGCCAAGGCTCGTCGGCGAGCAGACGGGCTTCTCGGGACTACAACAATGCGCACAACCGCCCGCCAGGTGCGGTGACGAATGCAGTGACACCGAGGGGTGCTACCAGCCTCCGCATCCCTGGATATTGCAGCAGCGGAAATACATCACGGCGGCCGTCGTGCGATCAGCACTGTCGCACGCGCCAGGTGGGAGTGACCACGCACCTTTCTTCACCGGCGGGAGTAGCTGGCAACGGCGGTTCCTCATCCTCAGGCGGCAACTTGCTTTCTGTCTCGCCTCGTGCGCAACACGACGCTGGCGGTGGCGCCGCGACAGCACAGTCCCCCGCACACCCTGCTCACGCTCAGGCTTCTGCACCGCCCCCGAGCTCAAGTCCGCGGCAGAGCGGAGTTGGTAGTTCGAGTAGCTCTTCTGGCGCGCTGAAGAGTCTCGCGCTGCAGACCCGTTCGCACTCTATCGTGGGTACGGGGCAAAAACTGAGACAGATGGTCCGACGCATCTCTTTGGAGCAAAAGCAAGTGAAACAACAGTTGCAGCAGCATGAACAGCAACGGCACTCGCAGCGTGTGAGTATCGCGTCTCACCTGCATCAACAGCCACCGCCAGGGGGTGCAAATGCAATTAGCTCGGGGCCGCTACTTGGTGCCGCGCATTCTGTTTTGCACCGCGAAAGAGCAGGATCAATGGTATCGGGGATGTCGTCTTCGTCGTTGCATGGCATCGGTGGCAATCCTAATCCGGCCGCTTCCCCGTCGACCAAGACCTCAGTCACTCAACAGATCCTCGCCGAAGGCCGGCATCACGCGAATGATCCTCAGGAACTACTGCCAAGTACTTTCGACAATGACACCTCCGAGTTCCGATCGGCCGAGGAAGAACGAGGAGATGGCGACCAGTTCGAATCCGTCGAAGAAGTTGGAGTTTCGGCGGACGGGGCCGCTGTCGATGACGACCAGATGTCCCGGAGCTTGTTTACGCCACTGCAGCCACAGAATCCGGCGCTGCTTGGCGGCGGACCCGCGGGTGCAGCAGTCCTTTCGCCTTCCATAGCGACGCATAACAGCCATTCGCCGTGGAAGTCAAACGCGAAAATATCAGTTGATAGTGGCGGGAGCGACCTGCGAGTGGAGGCGGGACGCACGCCACTTGTGCCACTGTCAATCGACAGCCATGATCCCGGGAGATCGCAACCCCAGCACGCCGACGGGGCTGCGTTTTTCGACGCTGTGCAGCACGCGATGGGGAAGGGGATGGCCACAAACGATACTACAAATGCTGGCCGCCACCCGCCGGCCGACCCTGGAATGGCCCTCCGCCGGCAAGACACCGAGCAACTGATGGACCACTTGCATGCAGAACTGGAGGAACTGTATCAGACCCGCGAGTCCATTTACATCGCAACCAAGGAACTGGAAGACGCGCGGAAAGATCTCGGCCGCGTGATGGCGGTCTTGTCTTACGACGGCCTCGCAGTTGTGAAGTGCCGTGAGATCCTATGCAGCGAAATACAAAGGGAGATGGCGGAAAGAGAACGGACGAGACGCCTCTTCACACTGAGCTCAGCTACAGGGACAGCCAACCTCGGAAGTACGGACTCCATCATTGCCGGCTGCAGTACAACCCTGCACCTCGGCGGTGCTGCAGCAGCGGGAGGCTCGGGGGGCGCAGGGGCGGGGACAACGATGAACAAGAACATGTCTTCAAATTCGGCGAGGCCGGACCCAGCATCGGGGTACGACCTACGCGCCTCTTCGTCGAGCCCCAGGGCCAACGGAAGGGAAATCTCACAATCCCAGTCCGTCAGGCGCATCCCAAGCATCAGCTCTCCGGCAACCTACAATAACCCCACCGTAGCAGAGCAACTCTTGGGGAGACGAGCGAACGCGTTCGACGTGCCTCTCGAAGAAAAGATACGCCGCGTCGAAGAACGATTTCGCGCTTCGCGAGGCCTGCCGCCGCTAGATCAACCTGGCGGAGCTGTTGATGTTGTCATTGCGCCACGTGCTGGCAGCCGAGATGAGAAGCGCGTAAATGGCTCCACAGCGAGTGGGGAATCTCGCTCGGCTGCGCGCATCACCAGAACAAGTGCTACTTCGTCCGCTTCCTGTGGGAGTACTGTTGACCACGGGCAAGGTCTAGGGCAGGAACAAGATGAGAGACGAGACGTCGAGCCCCGCGATTGCGAAAGCGTCGCCGAAAGCGAGGCGCCACCCCCTCCTCCAGGTGGTCCAGGCACAGGCGCCAGCAAATGTTGGCGGGCGCGGGCGGATTGTTCGCTTGTGTCTGTGGAAGATCGATCAGGCGCCCCAAATTCTATCGCTTCCTCGTCTGAAGAACTGGGTGCACGTGGGGAAGGCGCTGGACCGGTTTATGACCACCACAACTCCGCCATGGCGGGGTCCCCCCGGGCCAACACAGATGGCGTGAACGCGAAACTACTTGAGTACTCATTGCAGCGACTGTACCACTCAGAGCAGTTGGAGAAGGTCGCGCATCTAGCCAGAGGGACTTGGGTCCAGCGCTGGATACCACCGCAGTGGCAGAAGCAGAACCTGGTTGCGCAGGCTGCGCGGGCTGGCGAAAAGAGCAGCAAGGCCGCGTTGCTCGCGGCTGCGGTGGCGTCCACGGCGACGGCTACTGGGACGGGCGCGCCGGTCGCCGAAGAGGACGGCACTGCGGCCAGGGAGCAGCAGCAGGACCACTTCGACGGCACGCTGGAGATCCCTGGGCTGCACCGTCCCCTGTTCATGGACAAGGAAACCTACAAAGCTCGGGGCTGGTGCCGGCGGTCGCTCTGGGTGTTCTCGGAATCGTCCATGAGCCGGCGGTTTTGCGTGAAGGTCTTGCGCAGCCCGTGGTTCGAAAGAACGATCCTGAGCCTGATCCTCGGCAACGCGGTCATGCAATTGTTCATCGATTACAGGGACCCGCACGGGTTCGGGACTACCTTCGTGGAGAGCACGGAGCACGTAAGTCCGAGTCCGTCGATATACCTGCTCTTTGTCTTTGATGATCATGATGATGATCTATCTATCATGTTGATGTTTGTAGTTCATGATGATGTTGATGATACCCTCGCTGTCGTAGTTGAAACCAAGGTAAGGCTCTGGAGCTGAGGTTAACGTTAAGGTTTTTTCAAAAATATTCTAAAAACATTATCAGATCTTCACTTTCTGCTTCCTGATCGAGATGGTCGTGAAGGTGGTCGCCCTTGGTCTCATTCTTGACCGCACGGCGTATCTCCGCGACCCTTGGTCGTGGCTCGACTTCCTCGTGGTACTTTCCGGCCTCACGAGTTTCTTCTTTTCCTCTCTTCTTGATGGCAGTTCTGGCCTCAACGTCATCCGGACGATCCGCATCCTCCGGCCACTTCGCGGATTCAGCAAGTTGAAGGGCTTACGCGCCATCATCAAGACCTTCCTGCTGTCGCTCCCTCGCCTCGGGAACGTCTTCGGCATGTTCGTCTTCCTGATCGTGATTTTCGGGATCGTCGGTCTGAACTTCTACGGCGGCACCTTGGGAAGGCATTGCCGGTTGACGGAGGAGCCGGTGGTGATGTTTTCGTCGAGCGCACTGCTGGCAGCGAGTGCGTCGGGTGTTTCGACGGAGGCGACATGGCTGCGCGCGTACCTGCAGGATTCGATGAACGTCGGCCAGCTCGACGGGGTGGCCAGCGACGGAGCCGCGTGGTACAAAGCCGCCGGCATACCGTTATTGAAGCACGCGATCGATATCGACGTGCTCGCCAGCGTGGAACCGGTCGTGGGCGGTGGAAGCGTCGCGGCCGCTGGCGCGTCTTTCACGGCCGAAGAAGTGCAACAGCTGCAGCCGCTGCAGATAAGCACGCCAATCGGCTTCCGGAACGCAACCTCGTACGACATCGGCACAGCCCCGGCCTCCTCGTCCTCTACTTCTACCAGTAGTGACAACAGAGTCCTCGGCGACAGCGGGCCGCACCTCACGGTCGCGCGAACGGCTGCGATCGCCGCGCGATACTGTGCTCCCGGATCGGAATGCGACCACGTCACGAAGACACAACGCGGGCTGTTCGTTTTCTGGCCGCTAGCGGATGGGGGTGCGCCTCTGACTGCGCGTGGTGAGTACACAGAGGACTTCGAGGTAGGGACCTGCGGCGGCAGAAATTGCCCTAGTGCCGACACCAGTCTGCTGGCAGGATTCACCACGTTCCCAGCTGCAAAAAGCGCGTCCTCATCGAACACCTCGAGCTCCTCTTCTTATTCAGTGACACTAGCGTACGGCTCCTTTCAAGCCCACAAGGAGCGCCTGGCTTCCGCCGCGTCCTTGTCGACGTCGTCGTCCGGTCCAGCAGCATCCAGCAGCACCGCGGCGTCCAGCATTCTCTCCAACGCCACCAGCCACGTGCTCTTCCCCCAGAATGAAGAGAAAACAGTCTCCTTTTGCGGCTCCATGCTGCAGGAAGACATCCATTATGGGTACCCAACCACGCTGCAGCGATTCCTTAAACAGCTGCCAAACCGCGACCGCAAGGCCCACGCCGACCACGCCTTCATGCACTTTCCTCGCATCGGCGAGAAGGCGAAGCAGCACCGGCACGGCAGCGTTGTTCTCACGCCGCACGAGTTTTTCACGCCGAACACGAAACAGTACAACTTCGCGGTCACGCATTTCGACAACCTCGGCGGTGCGGTGTTCGCGATCTTCCAGTCGATCACGCTAGAGGGCTGGGTATCGATCATGTATCTTTACGAGGACTCGTACGACAAAAGCTTCTCGCAAATCTACTTCTTCCTGCTCATCGTGTTGGGGGTGTTTTTCATCCTCAACGTCACGCTCGCGATCGTGTTCGATGCCTTTTCGAGCTTGCAGGAGAAAACGGGCGTGCCGAACCCTTTGGCCGACGCGATGGGCAAAGACGGTGGCTCGGAGGGGGGAACCAGCAGCGACAAACTGGGGGAAACAAACGGAGGCGGAAATGGGACCGGGGCGGAGAAGCATGGTAGCAAGGAGAGAGTGACGTCCCCGGGCCCACCCGTTATCGGCGGACAGGGGTCGAAAAACAATACGAAGCAGCGGGCTGCGAACCTTGTTGCGCCGACGAGCAATTCCGCGATAGCGTCCTCGACAGCACCGGTTGGCGGCCCCAGTGGCCACGGCGGCGGATCGTCTTTGTCGACCAAGGTGGTAAAGACGCCGGAAAATAATGTGGAAGCCGCCGGACGGCCGCGAGTAGGCAGTCGCGACAGCGTGGACAGTGAACAGGAGAACCCGAACGCTGTGGTGATTGTACAGGGCGAGCACAATATGGCAGCCCCGGCACCATCTGCTGGCGGCGACAATGCGTCATCCAACGGCGGCCCGTCGAAGTCGCCAGTTCTATCTGAGCGCAGTCTGGCATACGTGGTTCTGCCCGATGCAGAAATGACAGTCGCAATCGCAAGCTCGCTGTCAGCCACATTGAACGATACTGGGGACGAGGCCGAGGGAACGACAACTGCGGAAGAGCAGAGAGCCGAAACCGCGGGAGAGGGAATGAACAAAAAGAAAGTAGTTCAGATGAAAAGTAAAGCGGGCGACCCTCACGGGACGATGCGACTCGAGGACGCATCCCACGTCAGCAGCAAGAAAACGGACGTCGGGAACCACGATGGAGAGTCGCATGTTGCAGCAGGAGTACAACTACAGCACCCGAAAGTGCTAAAGTTGTCCTCAAGCTCACTCAAAACAAGTTCCTCAGCAGCAGCCTCTAATTCCGCGCAGCAGTCGAGCTCTACAGCCACGTCCACTACGCCGAGCCACAAAAATAAGGACGGCACAGGTGAACGTGAAACAAAAGACGGCGACGACGATGAGCAAGATTCGAGCGCGTCAAAACTTTTGACTACTTCGGGGAGCAAGAGCTGTTTGAACGCCCGGTATGAAAACCTGCTCTCGGACACGTCGTGGCTGGGTCGTGTCCGCCGTTTTGCCTTCGATGTCACCGACCACGAGGCGTTCCAGTGGTTTATCCTGTTCTTCATTGTGCTGAATGTCATCACACTTTCGTTCGATGACTTCCCCGCGCGGGAAAAGGAGGTCGTCGATTTGCTTGCGATCTGCAACAACATTTTCTTCGGCGTCTTCGTCACCGAGGCGGTGCTGCTGCACGTCGCCGTTGGACCGTACCTGTACTGGACGCGGCTGGTGAACGCCTTCGACGGTCTCATCTTGTTGGCGTCGATCGTGGAGCTGCTGTGGGCGCAAAAGGGAAGCTCCGCCATGACGGCGTTCCGCGCCTTGCGGGTGTTCAAGCTGGCGAAGAATCTCACCAACTTCCGATTGCTGCTGAAGTCAATTTACGGAACTATCATGCAGATCGGGAACTTCATGCTGCTTCTCGCGCTAATGATCTACATCTTCGCCCTCGCTGGGCAGAATCTCTTCGCGACGTATTTCCTCTTCCACCCGACGTCTCTCAAGTTCCTGAACTCGTGCAGCCCGCACGACACTTACCTGGAGAACCGGGAGTACTGTGACAATTTGTGCAGCTCGAGCAGCAGTGGGCCGCAGCAGATCAGCCTGGACGGAAGTGCAACTGGCGGCGAGATCAACCTCGATAGGTGCCTGTCGCGCGCGCACTTCGACAATTTTCTGTGGAGCTGCGTGACGATTTTTCAGGTGCTCACTGGGGAAAACTGGAATGTGGTCTTCTACGACGCGGCCCAGGCGCGCGGGAGTATCGGTTCGATACTCTACTTCGGCGTGGTGGTGTGCGTCGGCAACTTCGTGATTCTGAACGTCTTCCTCGCCATCCTGATGTGCTCTTTCGAGAGGCAGAGCGAAGTCTTCCGGCAGGCCGAAGAGAGGTCCAAGGAGACCAGGAAGTTGCGGCGGTCGATGAACCTGAGTCTGATTTCGCGGATGCGGGGGGAGTCTAAGTCTGACGACGATTTGAGCCCGATGTCCGGTAAGGGCGGCCTTTTCGGCTTGGGGAATCTGAACCGCAGCACCTCCGGGCCAGAAGTGGGGCCTGACGGAAAAAGAAGAAACCGGCGGGCCTCGTGGAGTGGCGTACTACATCACGTGACGCTGGAAAAATTGAAAAAGTTGCAGAAACTCGGAACGTCCGCGGCGGGAGCAGGCGCTGAAGCGGTTTCCCGAAGTCGGAACGCGCTCTCGTTCGGGTCGCCGCGAAAGAAAAAGGAAGATGGCTTCTTTAGTGACGCAGGCGACGGCGGAACGACTCCCATAAACATGCAGAATAACACGATGATCGAGGAATTCCTTGCCTCGCCGGAGTCCGCCGGAGGCGCCGCGGATTCGCCAACGCGGAGGATGAAGCGAGTCGCGACCACCGCTTTCGCTTACTTCAGGCGCGACGTGTGGCTCCCCATCAAGTCGAGACTCGTCTACCGAAAGAACAGATTCGCAAGGTGGGTCAACGATTTGCGCAGTCTCTCGAAGCGCGAAGTCATCACGCTTTTTATCCTGCACCCGTATTTCGAGCAGTTCTCGATGCTCGCGATCCTCTTGTCTTGCGTTCTGATGACCTTCCAACACCCGTTGTCGGACCCGGAGTCCGAGCAGCACAAGCTTCTGGAGAAGTTTTCCCTCATCTTCACGCTGGTCTTCACGGCGGAGTGCGTCTTAAAAGCGATCGGGTTCGGACTCTGGCACCTTTCGCCCGGCAACCGCTTTCTGCACGGGAAGAACTACTACGAGGAGAAAAAACGGAGGCGAGAGGAGGCGGAAAAGCTGAAGAACACTATGCGGACGAAGGGAATGTCGAAGGCAGCGCTTCGGGCGGCTCAGAACTTCAAACGAAACCTGTTTGCGGCGAAGAAAAAGAAGGCGCAGCAGAGCATCCACGTAACGCAGCAGGAAGTGGAGAAGGCGGAATGGGAGGAGGCGAGAAAGGTAGCCCTGGCCGAGCAGAAGCGCAAGAACGACCCGCGGGTGCCATTCTTCCGAAACGGCTGGAATTACCTGGACCTGCTAGTGGTCGTCATCGGCTGGCTCGACATCGCTTTTTCCGACGTGAGCGCCATGAGCGGTTTGCGCACGCTGCGCGTGTTCCGCGCGCTCCGTCCCTTGCGACTGGTTTCTCGCAACCCGAGCCTGAAGCTGGTCGTAAATACACTGCTGCAGTCGCTTCCGGAGCTGGGCAACCTGATCATCGTGGGCAGCATCGTCTTTTTAGTGTTTGGTCTGTGGGGATGCGCGTACTTCAAGGGCGAATTTTACAGCTGCCAGAATCGAAACCTCGAAAGCGTCGACTACGTGCGGCACCAGAGATCAACGCTGTTCCTCGACGCTGGGAATCACAACTTCGCGAAGGCCTCCATGGTTGCGTCCGGGGTCGCGACGGCATCCTCCGCTGCGGCAGCCGCTAGCCTAGCCGCCTCGTCCACACTATCAACGCCACAGTCGCTCGCCGGATCACGCTCGGGATTTTTTTCATACACGCGCGAAACCGACGACACGCCGCTCTGTCTGCTGAGATGTTCCGACAGCGATGATGACCCCCAGTTCTGCCGCGACACCAGAGTTTGGGGTTACCGCGTGATGAAGTGCAGCCACTGCAGCGCCCAGTTCTGCGGAGCGAATTACTTCCGGGAGGATTCGCAGGCGGTTGGAATAACCACGGTTAACGGGGCGACGGCGACATTGGATAGAAGCGGCGCGTTGGCTCTCGTCACCGACGCTGAGCCGATAAGTAACCTGGAGATCCTCGCACCAGACAGCACAGTGCTGCAAAGTGTAAACGCCGCCTCGCCCTCGCCCACGACGCCGTCAAGCAGTAAGCACGACATTCACGATCGTGATTCGCTCATCGCGTTCGTGGGGGAGTGGAGAAATACTGGCAACCACGACAAATTTATCACGTGTTACGACCAGTGCTCCCGCCGGGAACATCCTTACTTCTGCAGCCACAGCCTGACTGACTTCCAGTCCTCAACCCCGGAGGACGGCGCTTACTCGTGCGTGCGCGAGTGCATCGGCAAGTGCCTCTGCCCCGACTCCTGCCAGGGCTTCGTGCACGAGGCGGCAACCTGCCTGGAACAGGGGGGAAAGTGGATTACGGCGGACCAGCACTTCGACAATCTCCCCAACGCGATGATGACCCTGTTGGAGATCGCGACGACGGAGTCGTGGGTGGACGTCATGTACTCAGGTGTGGACTCCACCGCCCCCTACTTCGAGCCCAAGCGCGACCGCGAGCAGCTGTGGAGCATTTTTTTCGTGCTCTTCATCTTCTTCGGCAGCTTCTTCATCCTGAACCTGGCGGTGGGCGTGATCATCGAGAACTTCTCCAAGATCAAACGGGAGACGGGGCAGACCTCGCTGTTCCTCACCGACTCGCAGAAGAAGTGGGTCGACTGCAACAAGCTTTTGATCGACCAGAACCAGTTCTTCCTGCTGACGAACCTGCACGAGGTGTCGCCCTTCCGCCGCCGGCTCTACGCGCTGGTCTCCTCCACCGCGTTTGACGGGCTCATCACGGTGTGCATCCTGTTGAACACGCTGTGCATGGCCGTCCAGACCGTCCCCGAGCCCACCCACGGGTACACGCGGACGCTAGACTTCTTCAACGAGCTGTTCGTGCTGGTGTTCAACATCGAAGCGGTGCTGAAGCTGTTGGCGATGCGGCTGGCCTACTTCAAAACCACGTGGAACCGGTTCGACTTCCTGTGCGTGCTGGTGGCGGACGTGGGGCTGATTCTGGAGGTGGCCCGCGTAGACAAGTTCTCCGCTGTGGGCTTCTTCGCGGTGATCCGTTAAGGAGGGGATCAACCTATTTTCCTGGACATGCCTGGGGTAGTGGGCGTCTTGTAGGGAGTTGGGTAGTTGGTCT
>RXOD01005997.1:0-11670 GCA_005223375.1 Amoebophrya sp. AT5.2
GATCTCGCGCAACACGGCCGAATTTATCAGAACCCATATACAATGTAATTTTACATGCACATGCTGGCACGGTTGAATTAAATGTAAGGACAATGACAATCTAATAGGCGGCGAGATTCGCTGGTAGAGAAAGAAATGGAAATAAGGCAAATCGAAGGCACGCCGGGCCGCATGATTAAGAGCAACGGCATGCATTTCGAAGGTGCAAGCTGCAACCTAACTGTTGGCGGCCGCACCCTGCTCGTGGTAAGTCTCAGCCAATTGTAGCTAAGTAGGATCGCAAGGTATTCTACTGCTGAACAGGCGGACGCGACTGGGATATAAAAAAACTGCATTGCGTGTTCTTGTTCAGACGCTCCTCTCCACAACGATGCCAGATCCCAAATCCGTTCCCTTCGGTCGCCTGATACTCTCCTTCCCACTGCAGTGCGCACTACCAGTATCGGCTCATTTGTCTGATCGCCCTTCACGCTCTTTTCTCGTGACTTACTCGCTCTTTTCTCGTGACTTACAGCTTTACTCGCTTTCCCTCTAATCGATCCCTGCCCAGGACCCCATCAAGCAAACGCATGATTACCTTCCCAGCATCATAGACATTTACTGTAGCCCAAAAGAGTAGCGTTTATCGGTTTTCATCGAAGCCCGGCACTGACAACCTCACGCGAGAAGACAGAGCAGAGCGTTCTCGGTCTTACGAGCAAGCCTTCCCATAGGAATGCACAGACTCAGCGTCTCCCTCCCGGACGTGGAGGCCACGGAGTGCCTCGGCGCCCTCCTCGCCGCCAAGGCCGAACGCGGCGACATCTTTTTCCTCCACGGCGAGCTCGGCGCCGGTAAAACCGCTTTGTCCCGCGGCTTCCTGCGGTCTTTTTTTCAAAACGCGGAGCTCGACGTGCCGAGTCCGACGTACTTGCTCCACTTCGTCTACCAACAGGACGCGCCTGTCGAGGGAGCGACAGTTGACACCCTCGAGAACGAAAAGAAGATCGTGTTCAAGGCCGGGCGGTTTGCCAATCTGCCGGGCGTGGCGGTGCACCATCTGGACCCGTACCGGTTGCCCGTGGGGAAGATCGCCGCGCTGGTGGACTTCGAGAAGCTGTTCCGGGAGGATATTAGTTTGATCGAGTGGCCGGAGCGGCTGGGGCCGGAAATTCAGGTACCCGGGAAGCGGGTGCTGCACGTGCACTTGAGCGGCGTGGGGGTGCAGGCAGGAATGCGCGAGGCGCGGCTGGAGCAGGTGGATGGTAGTGGTAATGGTAATGGTGTTGGGGAGGGGGTGGACGTGGGCACCGCTGGAATTTCATCCTGGTCGGACCGCCTCGGGAGTGCTGTGGACCTGGCGTCGCAAATCGCGGAGTGGAAGCGACAGGCGGGTAGTTGTGCAGCGGCTGCATCGTCGAAAGAAGGCACAGCTGAACTCGGTGAGGCTTTTTGTGACGATGACGAGGAGTCGACAGACGCGCACTCTCCTCCTGGAAACAACGGGGATGCAGCCGTTGCTGCAGGGAAAATAAAGCCGTTTGTGAGTACGGCCGCCTCGTCCACACGACACCACCAAATAGAGCGAAAGAGCCTGATCGTGCTCGGCATCGAGTCTTCCTGCGACGATACTGGCTGCGCGATTGTGACCGGCGACGGCAAAATATTGGGAGAAACCGTCGCGTCCCAAGCGGGCATCCACGAGGTGTACGGCGGCGTGAAGCCCGACGCGGCGCAGCAAGCGCACAAAAAAGCGATCCACGACACGGTCCAGCAGACCATCGATCGGGCCAAGGAACACCCCTCGGGGCTGTTCACGGGCCTCTCCGATGTGTCCGCGATCGCGGTCACGGTCGGGCCGGGACTCGGGCTCTGCTTGGGGGTCGGCGTGGAGAAGGCGGTGAGTTTAGCGTGCGAACTGCAGAAACCCCTAGTCCGGATCCATCACATGGAGGCCCACGCGATGATGACCAGGATGCCCATGAAAGAAGGACAAGTCATACCAGACTTCCCGTACTATTTGGATTTTTGCCTATCAGTCGCATTCTAATCGATAGATGACGGTTTGCGCTGCAGGATGTGGCGGCACGATCAACAGAAAAGCTTCCTATACCAGTAGAGAACCGCCCCCATATTAACAGTTTCCTTTCACATCCGCATCAGGTACCTGACCCTTCTTGTTTCCGGCGGCCACAACATGGTTGTGCTCACCGAGGGACTTGGGCAGCACCGCATTCTCGGCTCTACCCTCGACGACTCAGTTGGCGAGGCCTTTGACAAAACCTCTCGTTTGCTTGGGATTACGCAAATCCCTGGCGGTCCCTGGCTGGAAAAACTCGCGAAGAAGGGCGATGACAGGAAGTACCACCTGCCGAAACCTCTCTGTAACTCGCGGGATCATAACCTGAAGACCGGCTGCGACTTTTCCTACAGCGGGTTGAAGACCGGCGTGAAGGCCCTTATCGAAAAACACTGCCCGCTGAAGGAGGGTGTTGATGCGCAGGAGGATGATGAGCAGGCGCGCGCGGACGTGGCGGCGGCCTTTCAGCGCGTCGCGGTTGCTCACTTGGTGGAACGGACGGAGCGGGCGATCGGCCGGGCACAAGAGTTCCTGCGCGAGAAACACAAGAAATCGAAAACTACTAGTAGCGAGAGCGACAAAGAAAAAGGTAAAGAAGACGATGGGCCGAAGGAAGTGAAGACTCTGATCGTGGCCGGCGGAGTCGCGGCGAACGGGCTGGTGCGGGCGGAGGTTTCGAAGTTGGCGGGGGAGAAAAACTTGGAGATTCTGATCCCGCCTCCGAAGTACTGCGTGGACAACGGGGTGATGGTCGCGTGGACGGGGGTGGAACGTTTCCTCAAAGGCCTGCACGAGGAGCCGCCGAAGTCGGCCGAAAACGTGCGGTACTTTTGCGAGACGCGCCCGCGGTGGCCGTTGGGGGAGCGCGACGGCAAGTCGAACAACTTCAAGGAACGGATCTCGAAAGAAATGAAGGCGAAGGCGGGGAAATTGGGGAAGACGGGGGTGGGGAAAAAGTTGGAAACGGGATTGGAAGGTGGTGCGGGGAACAGCGGTTGTGGGGGGAGCGCGCCGATGAAACGTCCTGGCAGCGGCGAGGAAGATGCAGAGGAGCAGTTGAGCAAGCGGGCACAAAAGCGGCTGAAGAAAGCGGAAATTCTGGCGGAGAGGAAGGCAGAGGGGGCAGCTGCCGCAGGGAAGGGACATGAGGTGGAAAAGGGGGCGGCCCAGGTTGAGAAAAACTGAGAGGATTTGGTAACGCGATTGTTTTGAAAGAACTGTTTTGAAACTCCTTGCGCGCGCGACCGATTTTCCGCTGTAGGGGAAAAACGCCTGGAAAGACCGACTCAAAATGCTCTACACATAGCGACAACGATCTCTCACTCACGAACGAAGGATAACCAAACCCGCAATCAGTGCGCAAGTCTGAAATGAATGTGGATGTTCGCGCGTGCATGAGAGAAGAGCACTGCGAGAGAGATTCTCTCCTGGCTCGAGGCCGCGGTCCGTCTGTCGCTTTTGTACTGGCACTGCGCGTCTCCGAGCATAGAAAGACAGGTGTCTCCCCCAGCCAACGAGCGAGAACTTGCAGCTGAAACGAAAGGATGCGGCGCGCGCCGTCCCCAGCGGGGGTTTGCCGGCCCCAGCGGGGGTTCGCCTACTTTCCGGCTCTGCTGCTAGTGCTCCTCGCCACGACCTCCTCCTCTGCGAATGGCCTCCGCCTGTCCAAGTTCTTCAAGGTGAAAAAAAACAGCCAAGCAATCGGTGCGTACCCCCCGGAGACGTGCTCGTGCGCTTGCTGCGTCGTCGTGCAGGAGGGCGGCGGCACGCTCGCTTGCGACGTGCCCAAGCCGTCGCACTGGAAACATCAGGCTTGCACGTTCGCGCTTTGCGGCAACGGCGCGGTGCTCGCGGAGAAGGGGCCTGAGTTCGCGAAGAAACAAAAGAAGGCGTTCTGCGAGACCCACTGCGGAGTGGCGCAAAAGGCCGCCCGCGGCGACACCTGCGCGTGCAAAAACGGCGAAGAAGACCCCTGGAAATGCCCCTTCGGGGGAGAGGAAAACTGATACTGAACCAAAACGGTACTATGGATGACTTGGAGGGCTAGGGCACAGGAGGGTCTAGAAGGGGCTGAGCCTCCTTTCCGGGCCGCAAAGTAGAGTTGTGGCACCTGCTCGAACAAGAAGACAAGCGTCGCCCTTGCGTCAGACACGGCAGACCTCCGACGCGCAGGGATGCATGCTGCTGCATAGCACGCTGGCATCGTGCGGATGGCAAGCCTGTTGCATTGTTTTTTCCATGTTACAATGCTAAAAGCGCCTGATGTTGGCAACACTTAAAGTGCAACGAGGTGAAGACGTGCCTGTTCTCAAATCGACAAGCGGGAGGGCGTTCAATTTTCGAGACCTAGATCTCGAAGTCGCGCAATCGGTGCAGTGCAAGTGCAGAGCTGCGGATCCATCGAAGATCTCCCAAAAAGTCCGGCCATGTACGAAATCTAATCGTGCGGCTAAGTTCGAATCGCGTCGCTCGCCGAATCGACACTCTTCCTAAAAATCTATCACAAACACAAACACAAACACAATTTCATTTCGTTTCCATAAACAGGCGACCACGACGACTCCTTTATTGATTTTACCCTCTGACGAAGACGACGAGTTTCATTTTTAGCCCATCTAATTTTCGACCTTAGAAGAAGGTTTCCGTTACGTACCGGGTGCTTTGACTGTTCAGACACAGTTGCAGCTCGCTACCGTACTATTCGGAAGAAGTCTTTTCATTCACTTCCGACCGCGAAGTTGAATTTTTACGCGCGGACCATCGGATCGAAACAGCGAGCGCACCAAATGGCCTCGTCCTTGGGCACTGCTGCACGTAGCGCGACCGCCTCGGCCTAGTGGGAGTGGCGCACAGCTTCTGAGCGGACAGGGCCCGCGACATCAGTCACCAAATGTCCACCGCTTCGGGCAGCTCCGCGAAGCGGCCGGCGGTCGCTCCGCTGACTTCCCATGCGCTCGCGGCCTACCTTCCCGAGTCTCGCGGCGGCACCCTCGGACATAGGAAGAAGAATAAGACTGCGGGTTCCTCCGTCGCGCCGCCCTCCGACGCCGTGCGGTCCGCCGCGCGGGCGCTCGCGCTGCAGAACGGGCAGAATGCCTCCACGTTTCACCGCCTCGAGTCCACCCGGCAGCTCGCCCAACAGAAGGCGGACGCGCTGCAGCTGAAACCCGCCCCGGAGCGGTTGCTCCAGCCCCGCGACTTTCGCGACGCCACCGACGTGGTGACCGAGGAGGACTACGTTTCGGGCATCGCGGCGATCATCGAGCGGGATTTCTTCCCAGGCCTGCCGAAGCTGCGACTGCAGTCGGAGCTGTTGAACACCCCCAAGCACGACGAGATCACGCGGCGCAAGCTGATCCACGAGATTTTGGCGTTGGAGAGGCGGGAGAAGGACAAAGAGATCTACAACGTTAGTGATGTCACCAAGATCGTGCAAGAGGCTGGGGGGTCAGGGAAGTACACAACTCTGTCGACGCGGAACTTGGATTTGGACGAGTATTTGGCCAAGTACATGTCGGAGGACAACGCGAGTTTCCGGGTGCTGTTGGAAAAAGACTTCGTGAAGAAGCGGCAGAAGGAGGCCTTCGTGGAGAAGAAAGAGGAGTTCGAAAGACTGCAGCTGATGCTGGAGAACAGCGAAAAGCTCGCAATCGAGTACGCGCCACAAGGCAAGGGCGTTCTGGGCATGGGGGCGCAGAAAACGCTGGACCGGTTAAGACAGGCGTACGAAGAAGACCACCGGAAGCTGGCGGCGACGGAGAGGCAAAACCGCCCGGAACTGTGGAAGAAGAACGCGAAAAAGCTGAAGGGGAATAAAGAGGAGCAGGGGCAGCTGGGTACTAGTTCTAGTAGTGCAAAGAATGTGAACGCGGGTGCGACGAGCTTCGACGGGGCGCACGAAAACGGCGAGGGACACTGGCTGAAGTCGGGTGCAGCCGCGCCGTACCTGGCCGCGGAGGGGCTGCACGAGGGGAACTCGAAGTTGTTCGCAGAAGCGCGGCTGGAGGCAGATCTAGCGAGAAATAGTAGCGGGGACAACATGTTGAAGTTGTCGATGGACGACGCCGACTTAGACCCGAACAGCTACAAAATCCAGCAGCAGATCGCCGCGTTCACGGCGGAAAGTCGCGCGGACCGGGGAGCAGCCGCGGCGTCGGACGTGCCGCTCGGGGCGCGGCGCTTCTTCCTGAACCCGTCGGGCAGAGGCGCAACTGCTGGGGCTGCTGGAGTGGCGGCATTGGAGGGGGGAAACGGAAATCACGCGCTCACGAACGGTCCATCTACTTCCGCAGCAGCACCCGCCGCCCGTGCCGGAGGACCCTTGAGTAGCGCATCTTCGCGGAACCAAATCCACCAGTTGAACCTGAAAGACGAGCTGCCGGGATCCGCCGCCTCCGACGACGTCTCCGACGTAGATCACCTGGACTCCGTTTCCAACGTGGCCGTCGATCACGACGCCGCGAGTTCATTTGGCGCCGCTTCTTCCCTCGCGGGCATCGAAAGTGCCAATCCGCAGGCGAACAACGGCGGGCATCTCCAGGCTACGGCGGCAATCGTTTCCGCGCGCAACCCGGACACGCTGGGGCTAAAAACCAAGCCCGCCAACACCGCGCGCAATGAGCTGTTCTTCAACCCGCGGGGGATCGTTCCCGCCTCGCATCTGAACGCGCAGCGGCGCGGGCAAACCGCCCTCGCGAACACGCGATTTCCGGTGCGCAAGACCTACGAGAAGGAGGCCCGCAAGCAGGAGGAGAAGCGCGAAGCGAAGTCGCTCGAGGCCGCCCGCATCCAAGAATACGGCCAGATGGCGGTGGACGGCTCCTTCCAGCAGAATGACAACGCCGATTTCGTGCACACGCCGAACCTCGACCCGGACGCTCTGATAGCCCAGGGCCTCATGTCGCCCCTGATGACGTACGGTGCGGTGGCAAACACACCGTTGTTGCTGGACGCGAGCGGAAACCCAGTCGTTGGGGCAACATCGGGTATTGGTGGCGCGACAGCGACCTCCGCCGACCTGGACGCAGTGGAGGCAAGGCTGCGTGCGGCGGAGGGAATCGACGGGGATTTCGATTTGCCTGCTGGGGAAGGAGGTTCATTGACGGGGGGTGCTGGAGGTGCTCTGAACACGTACTACGCGGTGCCGGCGTCGTCGGCTTCGGAGGCGAAGCGGGATAAAATGGACCGCGACAAGCGAGAAAACAAAGAAACCATGAAAGAGCGGCAGTTGCAGCGGATGCGCGAGCTGGGGGTGAACGTCGAGGAACGGGCGGGAAAGTATGGCAATACGCCGATGGTGGGCGGGGGCAGTACGCCGGCGGTGTCCGTAGTTAGCTCGACGGGAGGACCTGGGAGCCGGCACTTGAGCGGTGCGGTGTCGGCTGCCGGAGAGTCATCCTCGGTTGCTGCGACGCGGAACAGGGAAAATTTGAAGCGGTCGGCCCGTCCGGCACCGTCAGAGGCGGGCGTGAGCGTGATCTCGTCGCGCCGCGGGGGTGGAGGCGGCTCCGTGGCGGGGTCGTCCGCGATTTCGCTGTCCGAGAAAGCGGCGCGGGCACTGAACAGGGGGGAACTGTCGAAGCTTCCCGGCCACCTCACGCCGGGCTACAGCAGTATCTTCAACCAGGCGCGGGTGGCGGGCAAGAAGGCGAAGGTCCCGGGCGTGACGTTCGGTTCATCTTCTTCATCAAGGGCAATAATACCCTCGGGTACAACGGCGCCAGTGGCCGTATCCTCGAGCGCCATGTCGAGCGCGAGCAGCGTGCGCGGCGGGGGGGAGGGAAGCGTGCGGTCAGGAGCAAACAATAGCTCGGCGTCATCGTCGCGGAGCAAACAACAACTGGGAAAGTTCGCGCGAAACCTAGGGCTGGGGGCACCGAGCCTAAACGTGCACCCAAGTCTACGGACGCCGAGTCTGCAAGTGGACGGAAAAATAGACGGCAAAACAGAAGAAGAAGAAAGCAAGCCTCCAGCGGCAAAAAAGCCAAAGACATAGCGCTTTGCGAAGCGCCAAACAACCATTCCGAAGCCATTTTTTGAAAGAAACGATATCGATTCCAAACGCGCTAGATCTAGAAGATGCAGCTCTTTTTACGCAGCAAGATGTTCGCACGGACCGGCACAGCCAATGGGCAAGAAGCCGAATAATTCGATACGCTCGTTCTCTCAGGAGGGAGGAGAGAGCCAAAGCAAAGCTCCACAGGGAGGCAAATTCGAGAAGGCGGTTCTGAACTCTACGCAAAATCGAGACTCGACTGACCCCTGTAAAAATGCCACAGAGACAGACACAGAGTGTAGTACATTACATAGCAATGAATATGTCTCCTGCGCCTCCCGACGCCCAAGCGCACGAAGCAACGCGGCAGTCTCGACTCCACACGCCGCTCTGCGATGTGCTTGGCATCCGGCACCCGATCATGCTCGCGGGCATGAACTCCGTCTCCACCGCCGAACTCGCGGCCGCCGTCTCCAACGCGGGTGGGTTTGGCTCCATCGGCGGCCAGTCGTTTGCTCCCGCGGCGCTCCGCACCGAGCTCCAGGAGCTCACTTCCTTGCTCCATGAAGACAAGAAGCGGAATTTCGGGGTCGACCTCTTGTTGCCGCAGGTAGAGGGAGAAAACGCGCGCAAGACGAACTACGACTACACAGAAGGGAAGCTGCCGGAGCTGATCGAAATCATTTGTGAGTTCCGGCCGAAGCTGTTCATCTGCGCGGTGGGCGTGCCGCCGGTGTGGGCGGTGGAGAAGCTGCACCAGCACGGCGTGCTTGTGATGAACATGGTGGGCTCGGTGCGGAACTGCGAAAAGGCGCTGAAAGTCGGGGCCGACCTCATCTGCGCGCAGGGCTACGAGGCGGGCGGACACACGGGGGACGTGGCGACGTCGGTGCTGGTGCCGCTGTGCTGCGACGTCGTGCGCAAGAGCGGGAGACGCATGTGCGCGGGTTGTTGTGTGGCGGATGGTAGAAGCACGACGAAAGCTCAACATCTTCCGCCGCCGCCCGTGCTGGTCGTGGGCGCGGGGGGAATTTTCGACGGTCGCGGGCTGGCCGCGGTCTTGTCGCTCGGCGCGACGGCCGGATGGGTCGGGACCCGCTTCGTGTGCACGACCGAGTCGCACGCGCCGAAGCACCACAAGGAGAAAATCCTGAGGAGCGGGTCGAGCGACACCGTGCGCACGCTGCTGCTGACCGGCCGGCCACTGCGGTTAATACCGAACGGGTATATCAAAGAAGGAGAGAAGGATCCTGGCCGGGTCCAGAAGCTGCTGGAGGAGGGAAAGATACCGGTGTACGAGGACGTGGGACGAGACTGGGACCTGCGAATTCCGGCGCGCGAGGCAGCGACGAGCCTGGCGGGACAGGCGTGCGGGGGTGTGAAAGAGATTTTGTCCGCGAAAGAGGTTGTGGACAGAATGGTCCGGGAAGCGTGCGCAATACTGCTGCAGAACAGGAAGATGGTCGTCGTCGGCGGGGGGGCGGGGGATGGAGGTGTGGACCCGGGGGTCGGGGCTGCGAGTGGAGGGGGCACAGGTTTTGCAAGAGGTGCGACTGCGGAAGTATCCACGGTTGGAGCTACGGATGCGAAGAAGGGAAGAGCGCGGTTGTAACCAAAAGGAGGAGAAAAACGCGAAGGCGAAAACAACATACTGAGAATTTTCTATTCATCTTTTTTTTGCCCATACTTCTTAAGCGGTTTCGGCGCTCGGGGTAGCCCGATCGCTTGACTACCGCACCATATTCGGAGCACAAGAAATATCAGATGTTTTTGCTTCTGCCCCATCACTATTCAGGTAATGAATTGAGAACTGCTCCCATGACGAACAGAAGAATTTTTCAACCCCAACCCCATGAAGATGGGCCGGCACGCCCAATACCTGCGGTCGTCAATGAAGTTCTAAGGGAAGACACCAGAGTCAGAAGGGGTACTCAGTCGATCACTCCAGTGTGTTGAGATGCGAGTTGGTTTCTCTTATGCGCTAATATCGATCGGTTATATCAGCATTACGATTACGTCAACCCCCGCAAACCGCTACGCACTGATCGATAAAAGGTTCTCAATTTGCGTAAAAAACGACGAAGGCCCCCCCATTTTCCCGCTAGCTACTGTGCTCACAAAGTTATACGTTTTGTTTTTGCATCGCGAGGATTTTGTGTGAATATAGATTTACGACGGGCTTTTTGAGTACGGCGCTTTGCAGCATGTTCTTCGTAGGCTATCGATAGAAGAAACTTTTTCAGCAGTTGACTGCTTTCGCCGCATATAATTACATCTTGCTGCACTTCTTCGGTTCGGATCCCGAGCTGTTGCTTGACTTTAACTTATACATAGGTGAATCCACTTGCTACTGGCTAGTGCGTCCTACCATGGGGGAGCGCAGCCTGGAGATGCTGTTGGAGTCTTGGGCTTCCTGCCAGCCCGACGGCGTCCGGATCGACGCGGCTCATCTGGGGTATGGCTATTCTTACCTCGAGACCCAGCTCGGCGAGGATTTTCTCAGTCTGGACGACTTTCTCACGGAGATGACGCCGCCCCCGGAGAAGGCTTCTTCCGCTGCAAAAAGTGCTCGTAGTCGAAGCGGAAGTCCGAAGCAGGGCGGCAAAGATCATGTTGGGTCGTCCTCTTCCTCCTCCTCCTCCGACGACAGCACGAGTTCGGGAGACGACCCGGACGCGGGGGCAACGTCGCCCAGCCAAGTGGTCATGCTAACTGGGAACTCCCCGGCGTCGTCGTCAACAGGCCCCGTCGTGAACACTGGCACTGGTACCGCCACCGCAGGAACCGCTACTTTCCCCAAGCTGTCGTTCTACCTGTTCTGGCGCGGCTTGGGGACGGTTCTGCTGAAGAGCGGGCATTGGAACCGGGAGAGAGCCCCGCGGGAGAGAGTCACCGTGTCGCAGAGTCTGTTTTTGGAGCTGGAGATTCTGAGGGAGCGCATTCTGCACAAGTACGGAGTCGCTCAAGGGATGTCGGTGCAGAACCTGCGGACCGAAATGGACCACGCAGTGGGAATCGCCAGCGGCCCGACCAGAGCCTTTTGGCTGGACTGCCAACAGGTAAGATAACCCAGAAATCCGAGACTCGGCTCTACGTACATACGTATCTAGCATAGCTGCTCAGGCATATTTGTATTTCCGTTGATTCCCCAACATCCCCCCCCGTATTCTCGTTCGAGACCACTAAGGGAGCTGCCAATACTATGGCTTTGTATCTACAGCTGCTCAGCAGGCATACTTTTGATCAATTACAATTACATCTTCTGCTACACTACTTCTTCATCACCGCAACAGAGCGTTCTGGACACTCTGGACTCGGGGTCCCGCATTGGCGAGGAGGAGCTGACGATTTTGACGCTGTCGTGGCTCAACGAGGCCGCTGGGTTCGCCCGGAGAATCTGCGAACTGGACTTGGACCTACAGGCCGGAAACAACAGCAAGCAACAGGAACAATCCACCTTCTTCACGGAGGAAACGCGGGACCCGCGCGCGTTTGAACGGCGCACGGATCCCCCAGGACGAGGCTTTCAGCACTCCAACATCTCGGACGCGGATCTACAGGCCGGGAATCTGATTCTGCACGACGTCACGCGCCGCGTCGAGCCCATCATCGGCGG
>RXOD01005998.1:0-11670 GCA_005223375.1 Amoebophrya sp. AT5.2
GGCTCGTTGCCGCCGCATTTGATCGGGAGCCAGTCAAAGTCCCCTTTGTGGTCGTTTTGGTCGTATTTGTCCATTTCGAACAGGATGTGCGTGGGCTTCTCGTCATCCACATCGGCAAAGTCGAAGCTCTCGGCTTCATGTGATTTGTCACCTCCTGCTCCACAAAACCAGTGCAATGTGTAGTAGTCGTTACCCCAGCGGCATACCAGTGGCTCCCGAGGATCCGATCCAACGCCGGCAATTCCAAACAACACGGAGGGTGGGCGTCGTTGCGACTTTCCCAGTGTTGCAGTCGCCGCAGTGCTTCCATGAGTTAGATTTTTTTAGATCTTTGAAGAAGCAAGTGTGTGATCCAGACTCGCGGGACATGCTACGTCGAGAGGCTGCCCATTTTGCGTTCGCGCTAATCCTCGAAGTCCGCGCATGTATAAATATAATTGTAGAAGACATACTTATAATAGCACGGAGAGCTGTCGCCAGTTCTAACCGCCGGCGAAAAACGCTATCCCTATCGGCTATTGGTGGTCGCGGTCTGTAGACCTTCTCTTAGGAGGCTTAATGGAGGGTTCTAGCTCTGCACGCGAGAGCCTCAGGGACCACTAGGATGGGCGAACTAGGTTACTTGTGCACCCACTCCGAGCCACAAATCTGTTCGTGCTGCTGGGACGTTGTATCCGCAGCCGGCAGGATTGGGATCCTCGGTCTCCACCTCCGGAAATAAATTATCCAACGCGGACCAACCTGAGGGATCTGTCAACTTGAACCAGGGCTCATCACCAGCCACGACGCACATCTTCTTGTTGAAATCGAGTGTCACAAAGCCAGCGTCGGTCAAACCTGCGTCAAACTTCGTCGGATTGACGGAGACCTCACCCGAACTGCAGCTTTCACCTTCCCGAAGGTTCTCCCATTTCTTGCATGTACTCAAGTCCAAGCACGACGCGCATTCGAAGACCTTGTCGTCCTGGCAACCGTCGAAGACCCTAGATTTTTCCGCAAGGTTCTCGGACAATGCGCCTGTCTTCACGTCGTGGCTCTGCTGGTGCATTGTCGCATTGAGGAAGGAGGAAACGTCTACTGGCGGACTTTCCGACGCCGTGGATGCAGTGGGGTTTGGGGCTAGCACGCGTCCGCCTGGCCCTGGCGAACGCGAATGGTCTCCCGTCGATATGCAACGAAAGTTTGTCCGCGTCCCGAAAAAAAAGTAGCTCCACCCAGAAGTCGCGCGAAGTCTATGTGTCTGCGATCGAAATCACGTAGCCAGCCCCCGAGGCAGCTGATTCAACCTTTTGGAACCCATTCCGAGAAGTGGGGCGCATTTCCTAGGGGTGTCTGGGTCCCGTTCTGAATGTCAAGGAACCCGGGACATACTAGCCAGGGGTGTTTAGGTGCCAAAGCGAGTTGCGACGCGCATACTTAGTATGCGGGAAAGCTTCTGCTCGGGGTCCGAATCGAGGCTCCTGCCCGACGCAATCTGGACACAGCCAGCCACGATACTAGGAGCGCAACCACCTGCCCGAACTCCTGGGAGAGTGGGACAGGGACAAATTTCCTCTGCATAAACGACGCAGCGGAAGCATAGTTCTTCTGCTTCGTCGCGACTGGCTCCCCAAAGCGGTGGGCTTCTCGTCGCAAATAATCGGCTGCTTCCTTTGTCGATTGGGTGTGCCCGGAGCTGCCGGCGAGTCCGGCACGCGGATATTCGTGCACTCCCGATCCATCCGCGGAAATTATCGCCACCGTTTTTGACGAAGAAGGCAGTGTCCTAGTCGGATTTCTGCCGCTCTCTTCATGCGGCGGCGGAGGCACTATTCCCAGCACGGGATCGAGGACCCCATGATCCAAGAAAACTCCAGCAACTGCCAAAACGCCCGGGCGACGATATCGGGCGGACGGCATTGCTTCGCGTCGATGGTCGATGAGAAGTTCAACACTGATTTGGGCGAAGGTTACCGGCCTGTCGGCGATGCCTTCGATTTTGCCGCAAACGAAGAGAGATTTCTTCAGTGATGCGACGCGCCGTGGCGGTCGGAGTGTTGTCGGGAGATGAAAAAACGACGACCGCAGCCACGGCGGCGCCGTCAACTCGCGGTCGGCGGCAACTCCTCCGCGTGCCAGAGGGTGGCGCACGCGCGCCGCTACCTCTACTGATGCCGGAGTGATGCCCGCTGTCGCAATAATATTCGCCAACTAAAATCAGACAGATTGATCGAAAATAAAGACGCACGCTGTGCCGTTACTCAGTAGCTTGGCTACAAGCCCTCCCAGGCGAGTTCGCCCTGCTACTTAACCTCCTATTCATTGCGTCGCACATGATTCATATTGTCGCTGTCGAAAGAACAGAAGCAAGGTTGCCGTCCAGACCTACCTCGGCAGCAGTGAAAAATCGTGTCTCAAGTGATACTCTGTTATTTTCGGAGTTTGCGATCAAACGAGTCCCACGGTGTGAGCAGGCTGGCGTGGGAATAAAATCACACATCTTGTTGTAACATTTTCTCGCAGTCGTGAAATTTATCCCATGTAATTGCTCGACGCAGCCGGAAAATCTCCCTGTGCTACTCTCTCTGAGCACGTATCCATGCATTCTGCATCAGAATCAAGCACAACTGTATGAGCTCTCTGATTTTGTGATCCTTTCTTCACTCGACTCGCCGCCATAAATCAGAGCTGCTGGCGTACAGCAAGGCAAGAACAACGCGTTTTTAGATGCAGACCAGTCTCAGGCGTCACGCAATGAAGATATTACAACGGACTAATCACTCTCTTCTTTTTTTTCAAAGCTACGGCACTCATCGTTTTCTTTCGCCGGCGAGCATAGTCTGGTGCCGATCGCACACAAACGCACAGGTTGGATGTGAGCGCAAATGTACTTTCACAGCAAATACAGCATGCGCGGAAAACAAACGGGCACCAGCGCCGGGAGAGCCCCACGCACTGCATCTTCTGGTAGCACGGTGGATCACGCAGGCCACATCAGCTGCTGGATGAGCGGGATGATCTTTAGGTGAGAGACGTCGGCGAAAACAACCTACTGTTACAAACGGCTTTCGCTGCTGGGAGAACGGACCGGAATTGCGCCAGTCACCCTTCTAATTCGCTATTCCAGAAGGCTCCGCCTGCAGGCCTTAAGTAGTCCCACACCTCCCCGCCAGCCGAGGAAGAACGACACTGCGGCTCCTGTCTAACGACTCTTCCTATGAGCCAGCGCAGTGCCCCCCCTCGCGCTCGCTGCACAAAATCCCACTACAACAGTCACTGCTACGTCGAACCTCAGCTAGATCTTGTCAACTACGGTCTCGGCGTCCGGGTCCGTTTTCCCAGTACAGCAACCAGAGCTCCCACATGTGTCCTCAGAGCCCTAATCTAGATCCTCTAGCGACCGCGCGTTGAGCACCAGCTTTTCCTTCCACGCGAAGATGGCGGCTGCGGCGATCGCGAAAATTTCCGTGGAATCGTAGCCGATCACGCGGTCCCAGAGAAGCAAAATCTGGTCCGCGTGCAGGTACCTGATGGAACAGAGAGCGTTGCTCAAAAACTGCTATCAGGGTCGTGGTTGACAGATTCACTAACACGAAAAAAGAAACGAGTGGGCGACAAGGTCGGCACAGGTACCCCGAGAAGCCTCGCACGATCCAGGGCAGTGCGATCTTCAGTGCGAGTGGTTGTTTGGGCCCCGCCGCTTTGTTGCTGTTCCCCCTTTGTTCCCCCTGCAACGCTCCGCTTCCGCTACCTACATTTGCAGTCCCTAGACGGGGCTCCTGCGGCTGCGGCTGCGCGGCCAGCTTCATCAGGTTGTGCGCCGCCGCGGGGCAGTGCATGCAGAGCAGCGTTTCGAACAGCGACAGCAGAGGCAGCAGCGTGCCCGGCTCCATCGATATCGTGTGCAGGCGGCAGAGGTACCGACAGTAGAACGCCTTGTACAGCGGGTAGGCGTCCTCCAGCTTCACCGACAGGTAGGCAAACGGTGCGGCGTACGCCGAGAACCCTTCGAAGGGGACGACGCCGGACGGCGGCACAAACATCGTCTTCGGCCGCTTCCGCGGCTCGTCCTTGTTGTTTTCGGTTGTGCACGGAGGCGAACTGCTGCCGGCGGAGTGCGTGAGGAACCAGCCCGCGAGGCGCTCGGGCAGCACGGGAGCCTGCAACGGAATCTGAGGCGAGGTGACGCACTCGTGAAACACGGACGCGTCTCGCGACAATAGGAGCACCAAGCATATGTGGAGGGGGGGTGGCTTTGATTTTTGATCGGTCCCAGAGAGCTCGTAGTGGTTAGGTCCGTAGAGGTCCGTAGAGTGGTTGTCGTTGTGCCTATACTTATAGCGCAGATCATATGGGTATATCGAGAAGGCAAACCTCGATCCTTCGCAAATCAGCAACAGCAACGCCGACTAAGAGGGGCAGCTTCTCCCCCATAACGAGCCGGCTTCGGGCCCCAGCTATACCTCTACAACAAACAGCTCCAGCAAAGACCTAGCTACCGAAATACTTTCTACCATGTCCTCGCTCTTGCTTCGTACGCTACATAGGCACGCGAAAGTGCTCGTTCTGTACTGCAAAAATATCAACAACCCTCCCACCGTATTTCTCCATCAGATCGTCGAAGGGGAAAAAGCGCGGGTCCGAGCCTCCGTGTTCCGATACGTCAAGTCGCAGCACGTCGTCTGTGAGCCATTCCGTCATCCGCACAACCCCTTTCCCCACGTTTTTCACCCAGTTCCGAATCCTCGTGTACCTCTCGGGGACTGGAAGCAAAATCTGCCGCCAGATTTTCTGCCGGACCCCGTTGGGCAGGCCGCACCTGCAAAACTTTTGCAGGTGCGGCGAATAACGGTCGTGCTGGAACAACAATTCGGACATCTGGTACTTCTCGGAGAGGAGGAGGGGGTTGTTTGTTGTTCCGCTGCCGTGGCTGCCGGCGCGGTCCGCGGAGAGTTCGCTGAACAACAGGGAGCGGACCTGGAAAGATAAACATGGGCTTTCGACGGTACTTAAGACGAGGAACCGAGAAGTATTTCCATTTTGGTCTACAAGACGCAGTCACAACCTCCTGCGTACACAGGTGTGTCGTAGATGCATTAACAGCCACCAGTACCGGCAGGTCATCTGCCCCCAGGTTCTGTCCCAGCCCCGGGTGCAGCTCCTTGTAGCTCTCCCGCAGCTCCGCGTCGCTCTTTACGTGCAGTTGCACTGGTAGATGGAGCCAGTGTAAGTCCGTGTGCGGGGGCCCCCGCGACGTCAGCAATGTAAAGAGAGTGCTCAGTTCCACCACGTGCCGCGTCTGAAACACCGGCTCCTCTCCCTCCGGAAACAGATTCTGAATCGTTTGGTTCTTTAGCCCCGCACTCGAATTCGTCGTCCCAGAGCCCGCCTGCGCAAGAACGGCTTGCTGGTCCGCGGTCAGCGGTTGGTCGAGTTGCGAATGAGCCTTTGATGCCATTGTGCCTCCGGCTCCAGAAACAGTGGCTCCGCTGCTTGCCCCCGGTCGGGACGAGGAGGCGTTCGCACTCGTTCCGCTCTGTTTCGAGGCAGATGCAGCGTCACGCACAAACGGCTGTTTCTGCTGCAGATTGGCGGGGAAATTCTCGTGCGCCCATCTATGATTTTCTGTATGTTTGGCAGTGCATTGCTACGCAAGCAGCACGGAGCCGCAAACATCCGGTCCCCCAGGCTTCCTTCGGTGAGTCCTAACCCCCTCCCCCAGAAGACCAGCGAAGAGCAACCCACTACCTTCAACTACCAACACGACGTTCCAAAATATTTGCTTCCGCAGTCGGAGGTGGACACACCTTCTTTAAATAAGCGCCCCGGCAATTTCATCCGCCATCCCTATCTGCACTGAGCACCCGCATCTCCCGAAGCAGCGTCTCGCTCCAGGCTTGGAAGAGGATCTCGATCACGTTCAGCGAGCACGGATGCAGCGTGGCGGCAGGCAGCGGCGGCGTCGGGTACTCCGGACAAAATATGTTCCGCAACATCGCCCGTTCGCTCGCTAGTTCCCGCACCCTCAAGTGCGTGAAATTCCGTATGCGCAGGCTGTAGTTTGGTGAGCGCAGCAGGTTGGAGAGGTCCTGCTTCAGCTTCTGGTTGCGCGTGCTGTAAGCTCCCGGCGCGTGCGGTCTGCCGTCGGAGGACGAGGAGGACGGCGTCGAACCTGTGGTCGCTGCTTCCGTCTGCACCTCCGCAGTAGATTTGCTTTTGCTGTCCAGCTCCAGGGCGTGCCGTGCGGCCTTCTTCAGCATCCAGTAGGTTTCGTCGGATTTTAGCTGCTGGTAGATAGTGTTCACGTCGGTCTCCTTCAGCACCTTGTGGTGGTAAATGGACAGCCCCCCAGAGAGAGCCATTTCGGGAGCGCGTCGTGGAAGCTATCAGGACCTGGGATAAGCACGGCAGGCGCACCAGCCACTTTCTTATGCTGCGGCAGAAGATCCAGGCGCTGGGGCACGAGATATACAAATTCGAAGCATGGTGAAATTGAAATGGCTACGCGATTAGAAGTCGCCTTATCCGTCGAATATTTAAATTTGACGTCGTAGCTCACAGCGAGCCTTCAAGAAGGCGCGAATCCATGCTGGGGACGCTGCTTCGCTTTGCCGACCGAGATGATCAGACGTTCCAATGACGATCACGACACCAGCAAAAAAAAGCGACGGGCGTGCAACTTTTTCGGCACAACTTCCTGCGAGGCGATTTGTCGCGAAAATGGCGTGCTTGCGTTTGCACCACTGCGCCGCTTGCGTCACATGCTGTCGCAGGGCAGAAATATCTTCACACCCAGCGCGCTCTGGTTTCTTGAAGTCAAGTTGACAAAAAAGCATCGTCTGTGCAGGTCTATTCACCACAATCTGGATTTTTGAAATTCATTTCAAACGCGGCTCTCGGAGATGATTAATTTGCTTTCACCTCCGTCCCCATCGTCGGCGCGGAGGCTACTCGCTAAAAAAAAGTGAACTCAAGATAGCTAGGCTTTATAGTCATCGTCTTGATGTGTGTCGAACGATCGATTAAAAGTGTTAACCATATTCGACAAAAAAAGAGATCAGTAACGTGAAGAGACAACAATATTTCGTATCTGAATAGTCGCTACGCTTCTGAGTACAAAACGTTTCGATCCCCTCGATATGAGCGCTCAAACATGCAGCAAGACCGGCCAACATGCCTAGTAAATGGTCATTTCACCATTCTCTTCTAGGTGTTTCATTGAAAACGAAAACTTTGTGCATAAAATTATAGCTGTAAGGCTCCAGCATAAATGCCCTTGTGGCGAAGATGTAGAGCGGTTTATTGTGTTACACGTGATGTTGAGTCAGCCTCTTTCTGCTCTCGAAGGAAGGTGCTGATGTAGTATAGCCATGACGGGGCTCAGTATGTGTTGCAGAGGAACAAAAGTGCAACATTCACGAAAGTGATGAGTTGTGACTCGCATAGAATTAGACGCGCAAAACGCGGCGGAATGACATCTTTGCTCACTGTGCAGGCGATAATCAGACTTCCACCACAGTAAGTCGATCGTCTGACCTGCGAAGCGAGGAAAAAAGTCTTAATATGATACTGTGTAGTTTAGTATTCCTCAAACTACCATAAAAATAAAATTGATGTAGAAATTTAGTTGGGCAAGGCATCAGCAAGTAGCACTCAAGCAAGAAGCATTCCGGAACGGAAGGATACTTACCTTCGCATGCCTGCTGCGGCCCGCCCCGCAAGAGTAGCTCGCGGAGATCGCGTACTCCAGCCCATGGAAGTTGGCTTTCGATGACAATGCCTTGCAAAATTATAAAATTATCGAGGGCCTTCACGTTATTGAATTTCGCGCCTGATCAAGCAGACGAAGCAATAGATATCGATGATTCTGCGAACCCACAAAGAAAGCGCTGTAAAAAATTAGACTCACTAGATTTTCACAAAAAAAGAGTCCCTGATAGAAGCTTCGTACCTCCTTGTAATGATTCTGAACCATATATCAATCTAAAGTTTTAGCTGCACGGCCGCACACGATCTGCCTTCCGTAGATCGTACGAGCAGAAGATAACCTAATAAACCTAAATCGCTACTCCTCGCGTAACTTCATTCTGAAATCTATTCACCGAGGCGAAATATTTCTTCGAAATTTCACGTAGTTGCCTGTTTTGAAAACGCACTTACACAACATCTCCCCGATAGCTTGAAAGTAAGTAGCCTGAGCTACGGAGTGCGCGTCACGTCCTCTACGAGTAGAGAGACTTCAAACTTTTCGTTTTCCCATTTTCCGACCGATTCGATCCGTAGCCGGAATCTCCCATCGAGGGAGAGCCTCGAATACACTTAGAAGGGCAGCCCGTGCTGGAACAGGTGCGGGTGGCTCTCCCTCGGGTTTCGCAGCGGGTCGATCTTTCGGCGCGTCAGCGGTTCGTCGCACTGCGTCACGCCCTCTTCGTAGATGAACATCCGCGCCATCGCCTCCAAACGCCGGTGTTTCTGATTGAATTCCCGTTGGAGGTTTCGATTGAACAATTGGTTCCAGTTTTCTAGTTAAACTTAGATGACGGTTTCCGAAGGGCCACACATCAACAACAGCAACATCCCCAAAAGAGTACGTTCTGCAGGTGCAGGATGGAAGCGTCTAGCGCGGCCTGGTAGACGACGAAACTGAACTTCTTGTTGGAATCGTGTTTGGGCAGGAGCTTGTACTGCTTCAGATACTCCAGACACTGCCCCACATCCTGCGCCACCCCATGCGCTTTGATCATCGCGGCCGTAGCGTGCCTGGGCGATCATAAGCATGTGCTCTCGTGATTGTTGAATTGATCGCGGTACGTTCGTTGGGGAACAAAAGTTTCGCACAGCTAGGTACACGCGTCTTACTTAAATAAGTATTTGGTATGTCCTATCGAGTACGAGTTCCTCGCCGGCAGTCTTTTGTAGATGTCCAGCATTGCTGCCACGTATTTTTGGGGCTCTGAGGTTTTCTCGAAGCTCCGGATGATGAGCGTGAAGAGCTTGGTCTTGATCTCGATCTGGTTGTAGTGCAGCCACTTCAGGAAGTGCCACACAAGCGAGAACGCTTCGAAGGGCCGGTCAGTCTCCAGGGGCTTCATCAGCTGCACAATGATGTCGTTCAGAAGCTTCTCGTCCGTCCCGTAGTACTGAATCCTTCTCTCGTAGTGGGAGATGATCCACTCAAACGTCTTCTGGTACTCAATAAAACCGGCGGAATCGTAGTAGTAGTCCTTGAACCTCGTAGATTTATTGTGGGAAGCATTTATGTTGGCGCTCGAGGAGTTTGTGTCTAGGCACGATGGGATGTTTAGCCGTGAGTTGCTGTAGATCAAGAGCGATATCAGAACATGGTCTGAAGTCAGTCGGTAAAAAATGCCCACTCAGACGACGACGCATCAAATACTGCTTCCTCGGCTTGTGTCCGTCCAGGTAGTATTCCGGATGCGTGGGTACTCCGGGGTCTTCCGTGAAGAACGTTTTTTCGGAGTTTGCGAACGATTTCCACCTGTTCTCGAAGGAGCACCTCTGCCCGAACGGAACTAGGTTCGTCTTCAGATGACCTTCAGCCCGTTTACTCGCTGCAGCCCCAGCGCCAGCCGCGTTGCAGCTACCGGTCCCTTTACCCCCGGCGGCGGCAGCTCCTGCACCGCCGGCAGCAGGCGCACCACCCTCGATCTTCGGCCGCGGCGTGCCGCCGAGATCGACGTGCACTTGCTCGCTCGTGGGCGCGTTGAAAACCGCATTGCCGCTGCTTTTGTTCCATTGCTGTGACGCGGCATTTCGCTCTTCCTGCTGATTCTGTACCGCGTACGCGGGAGCCGGAGTTCCGCCTCCATCACCTTGCACTTGGAACGCATTCGACGCTCCCGTCTGCGTTGGCGGAAAGAGGTCGTGCAAGTTGTCCCCCGCGGCTTGGGCGTTGGCTCCCCATGCGGAGTGGAAGCCTGCTGTCGGGTCGCCGGAGTAGAACGAAGGGCTGTTGTGATCATGTTGATCTATATTTATACCGGATCAGTGGACGCTGCCGCTGTGTGCAATGAAACAGAACGCGGAAGACGGTCTCCGTCCGTATAGATGTCGAAACTCGGCAAGCAGAGAGCAAGGAATTGAAAAATACTTTGCCATGCCCGTGTGCATCCCCGAATGCTGCAGGTAGGGTTCCCAGTAGGGCGCGAAGTAGTACACCGGCTGGTACAGGGACGACGGGTCTGGAGAGTGATAGGAAAGCAAGGTTGATGAGATGTGCGAGATCTGGTGCTACACAACATTTACACCTGTTTGACCCGATTCCCACTGCAAATTTCTATTACCATTCACAGCAGCCCCAGTCGCGGGTTTCACCGGAGTCTGAACGAACGGGAACGACTCCTCTTCGGTGCTGGTCAGAAGCAAATTGTTCGGCGTCTTCAAATTCTGCGCTACCGCATCCTGGGCCGTTTCCGCAGCTCCTTCCCGCGCTGCTTTGTAATCGGCTGTCGCGTCTACTGCGGTTGCTGCGAAAGTAGCATCGCCCGACATCGGATCCACGAAGGATTTCTTCAGCACCCCGGTTCCACTGTCTTTTTTCTGCTCCGCTGTTGCATTTTTTTCCGCAGCCTTCTTCCCCTTTTTGCCGCCAGGCGGCGGTGGGGGCGGCGGCCGGTTTGGTGGCGCGTTCGGTGCCGGGTAGTCGAACAGCAGGCTCTCTTTGTTCTCCTTGTCCACGTTGTTCGCCGAGGAAGAGTTCTCCTTCTTCCCGCCGCCCCTGTTCCCCTTTCCCCCGGTTTTAGCCTTGGTCGACACGGTGGCACCGACCTGCGCTGGTTCCACTGCGCTTGCCAACTTCTTCGACTTGCAACTGTTTTCGCCCGCGATCGATTTCTGCAGCAGGTCTCTGCACTTTTGCAGCTCCGACCGCAATGCGTTACTCGAGGCGGTCGAAATCTCCCCGTTGCCGCTGCCGTCTCCATCTCTCCCCGTTGACTGCTGCTGCATTTCGAGCTGGTGGGTCATGGCGCGGATGTCGTCGAGTAGACTGGTGTTGGACGCGTTGGGGTTGGACGGCTTCTGCGCACTGCCGGTCAAGTGCTTCGGCGACGACAGCGACTTCACGATGTTCTGCATGCTCAGAGGACCAATCGGCGGCGTCATCATCACCGGGGCCCCGTCTGCAAGCAAATTATTCGATTCCGAAAGCTTACGCTCCCAAATACACCTACAAAAAATCGTCCATGCTCGTCCACGGAACTAGCCAAATGACCGGGCGAAGCCGACACATAACGTAAATGTTAACGAAGAGATGTACCTGCTCCAGCTGCATCCGCACCGAACGCGTTTCCTGTCAGAATCACCCCCTCCGCATTGCCCGTGGCACCTCCTGCCCCTGCAGCCGTCGCGCCGCCCGTCGCAGCGGCCATTGCGGCGATTGGCGGATTGGCGGTCGCAGCCCCAGAGCTGGCGCCACAACCCGGCATCAGTCCCGTGAACGACTGCATCGCACTCGCAGCTACCGCCGACATTCCGCTCTCCGCTCCGGGAAGGACCCCCCCCGCAGCGTTGCCACCGGGCATGTAGTAGAAGGGATACATCGTTGTGGGGGGGAGAACAGCACTTGCCACTCCCGGCTGCGCCCCGGCCGCTCCCATGTAGTAGTACTGCAGGGGAAGGTCGAACGCCCCAGGCACAAAAGCAGAAGCCCCTGCCGCTGCTACCGGCAGC
>RXOD01005999.1:0-11669 GCA_005223375.1 Amoebophrya sp. AT5.2
GAAAGCTTTTTCGCCCCGAAAACACGTCCCACGATCGCGCCCACGCACGCAAGAAAGTTCGTCGATATTGAACACGGAAAAAAGTTTGCGTCGGTGTCCCAGATTCTTCCCCGCTCGGAATGCACCGAAAAGGGCGCGGGGGTGGAACCTGGGAACGTGTCGGGAAGGAGCGCCTCCCGCGGCATGACAAAGATGCCGGAAGGCGGTAACGGTACCGCGTCCGCACAAACCTCTCTTCCCATCCATCAGTCCTCTCCGGAGGAGACATCATCTGCGCCAGCATTTGCAAATCCATGCGCCAAGTCCATTATACACTCTGGCATCGTACCTGCTAACGATTTTACAAAATAATCTCCCAAGCCGAAACCTTCGGCGAACTCAGAAAACAGATTCGGATACAACTCGTTGATTATACACATCAGGTCGTCGCGAGTAGGATAGTCAGCAATGTTGAACCTTGATGGCACACGAACTAGCCAAGGTCTCATACTTCCTTTCACAGCTTCGCACCAGTATTGTGTACTCGCTTGACCTAAATGCCACTTCTTCCGATCACTTGATGAGCCTTGGGCTAACAAAGTACTCTGGGCACACGTGTTGTCGATTCCGTGGCCAGAGCGTTTATGTTCTAACTTTTTAGCAAAAAACTTCACAGCGAAAGTTGCCACGATCGTTTCCAAAAAATTTATGGCCCAGGTATCGTAGTCCTTGTGGAGCATACACTTCGTCACACGCTCTCTAACCGCAAACATCTTTCCACCAACTACTAACACGGCGCCAAGCCACCCAGACTTTCTTTCCCAACTCGCGTCCGTGTAGAGCATGGTGCTCAATGCCGCGGGGTCTTCAAACGACACCCGTCTGCGCAAATCCAGATCCATCAACGCCTCTATCGCCCTGAGAGAAGACCGCGCCGACGTGTCCACCTCGCGCTGCTCGCGCGACAACATTCTTCGCAGCGGTCTCATCACAGGTGAGAAAGCGCGATCGGCTATGGCAGAGAGAGCAAGCGTCAATCTGCCGACGAATGACTCGAGCTCATCGAGCTCAAAGACACCCGACTCTCGCGCTTTCTCGCAGGCGGACTTGGTCTGATCTTTCTTCTTTTGCGTTAAGTACATCTCGGGGACCCCTTCCGCGACTGAGAACATCAGGCCTAACACCTCCAGTTCCAGCCCGAAGTCCACCTTCTCTATCATTGCTGGAAGACCTAATTCTTCCAGCAGCTCAAGCATCGCATCCACCACGATTTTCCCGAGCCCCCGTTTGACGAACGTCGTGAAATCATCGACGTAGTCCTCTGTATTTAACTTGTAAAGCCGCCGCTTGATCGAGCGAAGAAACTTGCCTTGGCGCTGCCAGCCCGTCACCGAATGTTTTGATCCGAAGATCGCAGCAATCGACTCGAACCACTGGCAAACTTTCTTCTCCGGGTTGTACGCCAACAACCGATTGCACTTCCTCTCCGCCAGTTTGACCAGAGTGTTTTTATAACATTTGGCCACGTCTACCACTACTATTTCCAGATCCACTTTCTCGCCGGCCTCGCGCCTTCTTTTCTTCTTTACTTCTTCACAGTCGTCGTTCAGCACCACTTTCTCACCCCATTTTGGCTGGGAGGCTCCCTTCTTTATCAGATCGCTGTCTATCTCCGTCCGCCCTCCCTTGAAAAACTGCAGGAGTTGTTCTTCATACTTTTTCTCCGCTTTCCTGCATTTTTTAATTATCTTCCTCGTGTGCTGAACAACTACTTTGTCTTTCAAGCTGGGATCATGAGCCACCGCCGCGCTCGCCAATATATCTGGCGGCGACGGTATTGGCACGTCCTTGTCAAGCTCGCTGCACTCCCCAGCAGAAACCGCAGGATCAATCAGCCTGACGCGACCCCCTTTCTGCTCCCTGGGAAACCGCCGAAACCCAAACCTGACATCCTCCATGTCGTCTACATCGAGCGGTCCCCTCAGAAACTCGTAGCCCAGCTCGGGCACGACTTTTGTCTCTTCCATCGTTTGTGTCCACGTGCGCTCGATCAGCGCATCCCCCCAACACGGCTTCCGATGGATGCCGTTGACTACATCTTGCACGATCTTGGAGGGCATAAAGTCAGCCACGGCCACTACTGGCTTCACGCGCAGCTTGTTCTCCCAGTGCGGCGGACATTTGCACTTCCCGATGCAGTCCAGTCCGTCTACCCACACTTCCCAGGACTCTGGGTCCTCCTGATGGTACTTGCTTCCCAACGACTCCCAAAGTCCTAGTTTCCTCGTCACCTTCGGTTTTCTTAAGTCTTCAGCTATTGTAGCGAACAGTTCTTCATTGCGCTTCTTTGCTTTTGTTGCAAACTCCCGTAGTTCACGCCGCGCACTTTCGATACTTTCCTCAGACAGTTCTCCCGCCGGTGGCACACAGGGAGCTGGCTTGAACGGATGCTGTCTGCGTTGATCGAAGGCTATCCTCGTCATTATTTGCTGCAGCCGCAGCTTCTCGTCATCCGAAGTCTTCATTTTCTAAATAATCATCTACACGAAGACAGCACTCGATTTGTTCTTCAACCTGCACACGAACATCTCTCACTCGGACGTCTCTCGACTTTTTCCAAGAACATGCCATGGCGCTCTCTTACTTTTTCTTTCGCGGTTTTAATCATCATGTTTTCGCAAACAAAAAATACAGCGTTTCACAGTCATCAGTTCCTGAAGAATTCCTGAAATTGATTGCGGCGATAGCTGCCTCCGAAAAGGTCTTACAACTTTGAACGCGCACAGATCTGCTTCCTGATCAACAGGCCAGCGCTGCCAGCCACACAGGCATCGCGCGGCGCACCTTCGCGTGCCAACATGTGGTCTTACAAACAGAGCTGCGCGACTATTTTTCCAACCTATGGAGCTCAACTTGCGTTCGCGGCGGGAGCGGCCGTGGTCGTCGTGGAGGACTGCGACGCTTGCGTGTTGTTCGTGTTGTTCCACCAGCTCCCGTACTCAGCGTTTATGTGCGGAAACGCCGTACAGAGGGTCGTGAACTGGTCCCTCGTGAAATCCGCTTCAGATGCTGGATGCGTGAGTCTGCAGTTCTGGAACCTGCAACCGCCGCGGAGAAAATGACGACACACGCCAGCACCTTTTCCCTTTCCTCCTTTTCCTTTACCACCTGAAATACGCATTGAACGATGCTACAGAATGACGTGAACCAAAGGGCAAGAAGTCAGCTTAAAATGCAAGTCGGTTTTGCCTCACGGCGTGACCAAAAAACTTCTTCATACTTCTTGCAGCCCCAGGGATTGCCCATGAGAAACTCGCTTTTGCACCTCTTGGACGGGAGGTTGATCAACTTCTATGACGGGTGAAGTGAGCAACAGAAAAGTTCTTCAGCTGAATTTCTAAACTTGCACTTCTTTCTCCAACTCCCATTCTAACCCAACCTACCTTTCCGGCCTTTGCCGTACGGCGCCGCGTTTCGCAAGTCCTCTACAGCACGTCGAGTTGTCGCTTCCTGTTGCTCTCTTAACCGTTTCATCTCGTCCTGCTCCCGCGTGATCCTTTCCTGCCTCCTGAGCGAATCCTTCCATTTGTTCTCGAAATCCGCGTCGAGCCAGGCCTGAAGCCTCCCCCTGTAGGTGGTTCCAGGGTTTTCCACGTTCACTTCCTGGATGTCCATGAAGGTTTCTCCAAACACCTGCGTGGCCCCGTGATCACCAAAGGTCATCCTCGCCATCATTAACTTCGAGATGGTATCATCGCGCTGCGCGCGCGTTAAGATGGGCAACGCGTCGAGGGTTTGGATGACCGTGTTCCCCGCAACCAGAATGTGCGCAGGATCGCAGCGCGCTTTCGCCGGATCGTCGGACATTTCACGGCCCACGATCCAAAGTTCTTTGTTCTTGAGTAGTTTGACACACTTCTTGTGCTCTTCGAACGTGGGATAACCTGTCGCGCACATTTGATAGCTTCTTCGCGAACCACAATTTGGGGATTTAGAAAACTGCACATGACACAACTTGATCTTACATTTGCCCGTGACGCCGGTGATTTGAGACCATTGTCCCCTCGCATGATCTTCGTCGCGATTGAGCTCTTGACCAATCTGCGCCAACACCGCGGCCGGACCAAGTCCGTTGCCGTTGTTGGGGTCAGCCATTCTGTACAACCTTCGTTCTCAAAAGACTTTTACACTGGTGAAGGCTCTTGGAGCTGTTATGCCTACTTCCCTAACAGCGTTTGTTTTTTAAATAGATTTCGAAATCTCTCTTCCAATCTTCTCTCCGACCTTTTCCTTAGGTCATTTTCCGATTTCTCTCTACGCCTGAACATCGTTTCTTCTGACAAACAAGGCTGTGCACACAGCTCCACACATGAGTTTTTTCCCCTTTTTAAGCCGCCGCAAAGGGCACACACGCAAATCTTTCTGGTCGTGCTTCGGGTAGTGACCTCAAATATCCCAACATGGTACACAAGGCCATCCACCTACAGTGTATCAAGATCCGTAAAGGATCTGTGTTACACCTAAACAGCCACAGAGTGGCTCCCGTACGAAAGGAATGTCCACCAATGTGTCCTCCGTTGGCTTCTAACTGTGCGAGTACTCTTTTCGCTATCTTGTACACATCGATCGTCGTCGAAAGCAGCCGCGTCTTGTTTTCACAGTAGCAAATACAGCATTTCTTGCTTATGCCACATGCCGCTAACTCACTGCACACGCAGCGAGCACGAGTGCTCTTATACAGATTGGACTTCACACTTGTTTCTTTAAGGTCTATGATCATGTCTCCGCCGTCCCAGTGCACTTGCAAAGGTTTATCTATCTTCGAGGAGTAGTCGCGCGCAACTTTGCACACCTCCCCCGGCCGTAGCGCTCCGTAAAAACAAACCAACAATGGAACGAGTTCGCCGAGCCCTAACTGGCCTGCCAGGTCGGCGCTCACTATGTCCAACAAAGTGATAGGACTACTTTCTTCTTTCCTCTGCATATGTCCTCTAGACTTCAACCTCGTCAAATTCCCTCGCATCCGTTCCACTTCTTCCTCGGACATTTTGCAGATGTCCGACGCCAGTACTTCGCGCACGCTTTCCGCAGTTGTCTTAAAGCTATCGAGAGAAACCGCAAGGCACTCATACACGGATGCATAAGTCCCGAGCGGAAGCTCCCACGCGGACGCCACTTCCACGCACCTATCGACCATCCCCTTCTTTGTGGCGTCACGCTTACTCGTGTCCACCATTGCGCTCAACTTCTCAACTGCTTCGCGACGCAGGGCAGGATCAGTTGCTCTGTTCATTGTTTCCTTCAGCTGTTTTGACGCACCTTTTTTTTCCGAAGACCGCAACTTGTCCACTTCTACTCGTAGGACGTGAGCGCTGATGTCCACATCAGCATCTTCTTCGTACCTGATGCTGACTTCACCAGCCAACGACTCCGCCCCGTGCTTACTACTAGACTTCCACTCTGAACCTTGTCGCTGTAGTACTGTTGTTAACGTCCCGATTCCGCAGTCGATGTCTCGCGACTTGTGAGGGTAGATCGGCCCTTGCATCAGCTCACCACGCCATTCTCCTGCAGTCGTCGCGTCCTCTTCCAAACGGGTTCGCGACAGCAACGTCGTCACATCTAGAACTTCCGACGGCCGCAAGAGGATGTGGCCACGCTCCTCTGGATCACACTTGATCACACGCACATGTTCACCTCTGCTTTTTTCCACACATTGTGGTAGGTACGATGAAGAGGAAGCAAACTCTTTCGGCAAGGCTTGTCCACTCTGCAACAGCGTCTTCGCCGTGTTTTCCGCTTTCTTTTCCCCTATCGCACTTACCAGATTATCGTAGCTTGACAACGCGCGTTCGGATTGCTCGCGAACGGCTTTACGAAAGGCCTCTGACGGCATCTTTTCCTGGACTTGTCGTTAAACGGATGTTTTCGCGGGTGGGCGGGTGGAAGAAAAATCCGGCTAGACCACCAGACGAGCGGAGGGACGAGTCCCTACCGCAAGTCACGCTGCCCATATCTGTGTTTCTATAGGTCAAGATCGATACGCCAGCGGCTGCTTCCTGCAGCCTAACCTTCACAAACACAACGTGGAGAACGCGACCGCTGCAGCTGCAGCTGGTGCACACATAGACTCATCGAGCTAGAACTGCCGCTGCTTACTCATCCTTCGCCGCGCCCAACAGTTCTTAGCTATACTATCATCAAGAGGCTATGGCGAACGGATACCGTACTGATGACCGCGACGACGGCCGACCACGAAGTTGCGCCGCAACGTGAGCCACGCTCGCAAAGCACCTCGCAAAACCATCAGACCCACAGCCGAACAGGCGATCTCCTCGCGCCCAGCACTCCATCGGAGAGTGTGCCGACCGAGGCACTAACGACCGATCGCCGACCCGCTCGACGCTGGGGGGCTGATGCCAACTGTACACGGGCGTCTTTTAGGGTAGCTTACCCAAAGACAAACGCGCGCTGCGCCTCAGCAGATGCTAAGACGCAAGCGCCGTCGAGATCCAGAGAACTGAGCCCCAACGTCCACTGCACCACACAGGGTGACCCTCCCTGGGGAGGAGCCTAGCACCTGCGCAGGCACAGCGCGCGCCCTTGGCAACTAAGACTAACAGCCAGTTGTGTAACCACCTGAACCACCAGGAACCATACCAGAAACCGCGCCTGCAGCTTGCAGAAACCTTTGCCAGCATGGCAACCGGGCCTCACACGGCCTGAACCAAGAGAAAAATCCACAAAACCCAGTGGCAGCCTGCCAGCAACAACTCAGACCAGCTTGGTCTGGGGGGGAATTATGTCCCCCCTACAAAGCCTGCGCTGGGGGTGGCCGGCTAGACCACCAGACGAGCGGAGGGACGAGTCCCTACCGCAAGTCACGCTGCCCGTATCTGTGTTTCTATAGGTCAAGATCGATACACCAACGGCTGCTTCCTGCAGCCTAACCTTCACAAACACAACGTGGAGAACACGATCGCTGCAGCTGCAGCTGGTGCACACATAGATTCATCGAGCTAGAACTGCCGCTGCCTACTCATCCTTCGCCGCACCCAAGGACCTTTCGGGCGCCGCGTTTGCGCCGATGCCCAGCCTCCGCAGGTGCGGGGGATGCATAGAGACGCGCGCGGTGTGTTGGTTTCTATCAGAAAACTACCCGGACCCAGGCGAGCAAAAGTCTAAGTTAGTGTGGGATTTCTAATATGCAGGATGTGTTGTGGATGGAAGCCAGTGCGACGAGGTCCACACCGCCTCCGACCCTCTTCTTGCCTGCATCGGCAGTGCCGACAATGTAGTGTTCGTGTAGGCCGCCCAAACGGCGAATGCGAATTGTCGAGTGCCCATAGTCCTGCGCCAGCCCTATCAAGTTGCTGAGATCCTCAACAAACTCCTCTACTGCCGCCCAATCCTCCGCCCTCTCGCATAGGTGCACAGACTGCGCCAAAGTGGAGAGGGCCTCTAAAATGACCCCGTTGCACTTCATGGTCCATGCAAGCTCGCCAACCCGGCCCCGAAAGGGGTTGACTATCTGTTTGAAGAGGAACACATTCTTCGTTGTGCGCCGCTTCTCTTGAAACTCCTCTACTTCTTGTTTGGTGATAGGTTTCACCTTGCGAATGTACGTTTCCCGCGAGAAAAGATACACCGTCTCCACCTCCAGCACGTTCTGCTCTGGAATGCGCCGAGGATCGAAAACAGAAGAGACAGCGCTTGGGTACTCTTCTGGACGCAGTCCTCGCGAGACACCTACAAGAGTTTCAGCAGCAGCCAACTCCTCCTCTGTTGGCATCGCCTCGGCTCCCGCCGGCGCCTGGAAGTCCACCTCCCCCAGTTCAACTGCTCTACTCTGCAACTCCAAAGCCAGATCACGTTGTTCGAAAACCAGTGGCCGTGCGATGACCTCCCGCCCAGCGTAAGTATCCCTGAGCCCGGCCCTTAAAACCGTCCACGAGCCCAAGGGAAACTTCCGGAAGACTATGCTGAGCCTCAAGTAGAAAATTAGATTTCCACCACCCAAAGTATCGTCGACGTGGATACCTATTGCGCCGCTCGGCTTTACTGGTCCTTGGGAGGAGGGCATCACCTCGTTTGCCAGCTTCACGGACGCCGGGGCCATCAACTGGGGATCGGCGGAAGCTGGAAACTGCTCCCCCGCGTCCCGAACGGCACCTGCGTCGAGAATGGCAACCTTTCCGGCGACGTCCTTCGATTCCAACTTTTCTAACTTTTCCACCTGCTGGTCGTAGTACTTGCGCTCCTCTCCGGCTGCAAGCACCCGCTGCTCCACGTCGGTCGGGAAGTAACAGAACAACGCGGGATCGACCAGGCTCTGGGTCATGCCGATCTGCTTCAAGACGGCGAACAAAGATCGCTCCCACAACAGTGGTGCGTCCGCCTGCCCATCAAGACACTTGCGCAGCCTTACGCACTCTCCGAATATCGGCACACCCGGTACGTGCAGTCGCTGCAACACCTTCGGCACCCGGATGAAAACCTTCGGCAGCTCTGGGCCGGCGTATGCCTCTGAAAGCAAAATCCCCTGCAGGAACGCCTCGCTTATGTCGCCTATCCCAGGCGGAAAACCCATCGCACACAAAAATTGTGCGACCAGTGCGAGGGTTTGGTCATGCAGAGTATGGCTTCTGCATGGTGGCTGCTCCCCAGCCCGCCGATCCTTGTGGAATCGACGATCCTCGTACCCCCTACTAATCCAACGACACTTCAGTTTCTGGATTTCGCCACTGGTCCTATCAATCTTGATAGTCAACAAAAGTCGACTAGAGACCAGATTCTCCTTTGTCTTCTGCAGCTCGGCGGTGGTATGGCGGGTCCCGAAAACTCCGTGTCTGTCGATGGCCTGGACCTCGCCTACGCATGCTGCATACAAGTATGTGGTGAAACCTAGTGCTTCTGCGTCGCGATCCGTCATGATGATAGAAGAAGACTTACAGTCTGCGGAGAGCTCCTTCGTGCCCTGGTGCGCGGACTCCATGTGCTCAAAGAACACGCGCGCCGCCCAACTCTCGGCCCGGTACTCCTGCTCCTCGCCTGGATTTAGAAATTCAGGAGTACGCCCTTCGCCGAAAGCTACAAAGCAATGATCTCCGCGCAACTTCGAAGTCGGCACCCGCTCCCAGCCAACCTCCACTGCGGTCACGTTGTACAGGATTTCCGTGCGGTTGTCTTTACTGTTCAACACGGTCTGCACCTCGCGGCCGTTGAGCAGCTGGCTCATCTGAAAACAAGGCCGGTTGTCGTCCTCCATCAACTTGAAAGTAAAACTCTTCTGCTTCGTCTTCTCCTTCTGTTCCTCCAGCTGCTGCTGAACTGGAAGAAGGGCGGAAAAGTCGAACTGCCGCCACTTGTTCTTGGGCTCCACATGACGACTAGGTGTGAGGAAAACCTTTCCCCCCTCCACCTGCAATGTCATCTCGGTGACACAATCCTTCAAGGCGTCCAGCAAGTAAGAACTCGCGCGCCCTCCCTCAAATAGTGGCTGCCCTGGTGGTAGCCGAAGCCTACGGCGGTCTACCTCCCCACCCGAAATGGGCTCTGCGGAGGCCGTCAGCAAAGACTTCCCGGTAGTGGATCTAAATTTCTTCAGATCCGGCTCTACTACGTTGTCCCTTGGTGCAGTTCCGTCGTCCATCCGGTCCGAGGATGACGATGATGACGAAACTTCTCGTGGTCTTTTCATTTGCTCTGCCCAGTGCTTGTCGAGTTTATTGCGGCGTCGCTGATAACGTCTTGCGCGTTCTGTGAGCCCTGCTCCTGCTGGATCCGCTTCTTGTGCAGTAGCTCGCGCTATCTCTTCGTTCAGCGCTTCCACGATCTCTGCTTGGCCTCTGCCGTCACGCACTTCATCTTCCACCACAGAATCTAAAAATGCGGACGCCTCGCTGCTCTCCGAGGGTGGTGGGTCCTCGGCGAGTGCTGTGGCCGGATTGGTTGTTTCCCTACCTCCTGCTGCCGGCGCCTCGTGCCTGAGAATGCCGGCAACCCGTGCTGCAGCTGGTAGTGCATCGCTGTCCACCCCTAGTGCGTCCTCTGGCGGAGCTGCATTCAGGTCCAGGGCGGCACTCCGTCCCATTCTAGACCTGACCTCGGGCAGAACTTCATTGCACTTCCCCATGTGCTGCAACAACCTATTTCGGGAGGTGAAACCTCTACCGCACCCCGGGCAAGTTGGTCGGCGAGTATCTTCTCCGAGTGCTCGCGCCCTGTGTGTACTTTCCCCTCCTCTGACTTCTTGGAGAGGGTCCCGCGTGATAGCTTCATTTGCGGGAAGGATATCGTTGGGATACTCGGCAGCCGCCTCCTCGTACGTGCTGCCGTCTTCTACGTTGAATTTGGATAGTATAACATCCATATATTCTGCGTCCGGGTACAGCTCCATCTCATACCCCTCACCAATTCCCGGTTTCTCTCCCGAAACGTCCTTCGGCACGTAGGGGATGGTGGAACCTCCTACTTGTACAACTACTTGGTTTCCACCCTGGTCGAGTGCCTGCGCTGTCCCCTCGAAGTTCTGCGCGAACTTCCCGTTCTTCCGTCGCACCCCGACCTGCTGGCCGACCTCGAAGTCGTCCACCTTCACCCCGCGCTTGTATGACCTTCCCACAAGCTCGCGCCGCTTCAGGTAGTTCTCCATGTCCTTCTTGGTGATGGAGCGCCGTACTGCGTCCTGCACGAAGAATTTCCTCCACATGTACCCGTCGATCTCCCTCATGCTGTCGATTTCTAAATCGTCTTCAAAACTCGCGCGCAGCGCCTCCCAATCGCGAACACCACGATGGAAAGAACCGCTCGCCAAATTGAACGCGGACAGGCAGGCGTTCAAAACTGGGACCGAGTTCAACTGGGAGATCGTCTCCTGCAGAATTTCCTGCTTGATTTCGAACTCCCGTGGCCACTCGTTGCTGTCGTTCGCCACACGCAGCACCTGCTTCATCGTGGCACTGACACTCTCCTCGTCCATTGCCTCGACCAGCACCTCCTCCTGCGCGAGCGACCAAAGGTAAGTTTCTAGCCAGGGGCAGTATGGCTTGCAGATGATTTCGCTCACCATCTGCCGCTGCTGACCATTTTCCCTTTCCAATTTAGAAATTCGGTATGCAGCCTTGAATGCCACACCGTGTGGCTTACAATTCTGCGATACCACTGCCCGGCGAAACTTCCTTCCTACGAACTCGCTGCCCTGATCGAACAGCAGGGTCTTTGCTACCCCCTGCGATGCCACCTTCATCCGCCAAAAACAACGGATGGCCGCGCCAACTTTTCCGCCCGCCCCTCCGGCTCCATCGATCAACTCTGCAGCACGCAAACGGCCACAAGCATCAATTATTTTTATACAATCTCCGATCGGTGTCGACGCCAAATCTGCAATCCAAATCAGATTTGGATACGGGGCGTACTGCTGCAAAGCCGCGCGCTGCCTCACCTCCTTGGCGTTGTCGAACATCTGGCAGAGTCTGCACTGCCGTCGGATCTCGATGAGCGCCGCCTTTGCTGGACCGGTGTGAGGTCAGGGATTCGCCGCCGCGCCACCTTTTGACCTCTTAAAAGGTTGCAAAACGTCCCAAATGCAACCAAGTCGCGCCCGCTTTGCTCTTCTGCTTCTTTCTTCGTACTTCTCTCGTTATGCTTCTCTTTTACTTCTCTCTCTATACTTCTTTCTTTGTTCTTCT
>RXOD01006000.1:0-11664 GCA_005223375.1 Amoebophrya sp. AT5.2
TTCTAGAGTTTGGTGGTGGTGGTTCGATTGAAGATTGTCGCGCGTCGCATGTTGAAGCGAGACAGCTGGCCCAGTGCAAACCTATCGCAAAAAATCCGGCAAGGTGCTAACTCCTGCCAGCCGTTCCTTGCCCCTCGTCCCTCAGGCAGAAAAAACCACTGATGCGGATTCCCAGCAGCATCCTGCCAACGAGAGGCGCGACTCCACTAATTCCGCGCAAAAGAATCTACTGCCGTTTCTCGGTCGTTTTGTTCCCGACATGTGAGGACCTCTTCGCGCTGGCATTTTCTATGGTTTTTAAAGCACTATCGCCGTGCTCCCCTGCCCTAGTACTTCTATCGTGTGCGTTTCAGATGCTGCGAGTAGTTTTCGCTTTTTAAGATTGAAAATCGGCACCATGCGCTTCGTTATCTTTGTAAGTCTGTCTCCTTGTTGTATGATGTTTCGCCTGCAGCTAGTCGGCTATAAGACACTTATGCGGTCGCAGTTATACAAGAAGTGCTAATGCCCATTCGTTAGTATGGTGGAGCATTCAAAGTGGCAGCGTCATAGAATGTTGTCTGCCGCCGCCGCAAGAGATACAATTAAAATATCACTGATTGACTTGGCCGTGCCTGCTGGTCGTGATTCGCGAGCTACAACCTGCTCGCATTTTTGGTAGTACCAGATGCCTCCGACGTCCGATCGTTCCCAGTACAAAAGTCAACTGCTTTCGCTGAAAATAGCATTGCAAGTGCTCAAAGAGTAGATGTCCGCTGCTGCAGTTTCGAAGTTCGAGGCTGTTCCGTGTTTCCGGAGTAGAGAAAGATGTAATACCTCGCAAGACGGTAGTGCGCTATGCGGCCCGCAGATGATTATCTAGGTTCTGCTTCAGCGATTAAAAACCAAAGTAAAAGCGTCCCACCCTACAACTTAAACTAGTCCGACGCGTCGCCCCCCTCTTTGCCGCATTGCTCTCGCATTTTTTCCTCCTGGCTCGACGCGAGGTCCTCTGCGTCGGATTCGTCGCTGTCCCGAGAGGAACCACTGTTGATGGAGATCGCGTCCGCGCTGGAGTCCGACTCCGATCCAGACGATTCACTGGGATCATAATCCGACCGCTGGTTCTGCCGCTCCTCCACCCGCTCCTCCCAGGTGCGGGGATCGCTGCCCGCACCGAGAGACTCCGACCCCGATGCGTTTTCCTCGGATTCCTCGCGCTTCTTCATCTTCCGCTTCTTTTTTTCCGGCTTTTTCGAAGGGTCCTTGTCCGAGTCCTTGGAGCTGCCGCGCTTCTGCGACTTGGACTTCGCCTGAGCAGCCGGCGGCCCCTTCTTGTCCTTCGGCTTCTCCTCCTCTTCACCTTTCGGCAGCAGAGTCTCCTCCTTCTTGTCCTTGAGGTCGTTGTTTTCCGTGGAGGTTTCCTTCTCCGCGCCCGGATTTTTCTCCACCTCGTTCTTCGTCTGCGGTTCGTTCGCGGTTTTCTCCGGCGCCTGTCCCCGCCGGTTCGCGCGCTGCTGACGTCTTTCCGCGGCGATCTCCGCCATAGTCTTCTTCGGCGGATCTTTCGCCGCGTCCAGCTTCTCGCCGGGTGCCTCCAAGCCGCCATCTCCAGTTTTCTCCACCGATTGCTCCAAACCGGCCTGCTCGTCGCGGGGATCCTTCATGCCGGACAGGCGTTTGCTGCGGGTGCGGACATTCAGGGCGGGCGCCGTCTCCTCCCCATCCTTCTTCGCGTTGGCCTTCTGCTTCACGAGGTCTTCATACGCTTTCCGGTCCGCCTCTTCTTTTTCCCGTTTCTCGAGTTCGAGCCGGATCTGCTCCTCTTTGCGCAGCGCCTCCTGGCGCTCCGCCTCCTTCTGATCCGCCTCCCGCTGCGCCTGGGCGAAAGCTTCCTCTGCTTTTTTCTTCTCCTCGGCTTCCGCTTTTTCCTTCTCCCCGGCCTCCTTCTTGTCTTTCGCGCTGCCCTGCATCAGCGCCACGACGACGGCGCGGCGGCCCGGGGTCATCTTGTCCAGCGCAGCGCTCACGGCAGCCGACGTCGGGCTCTCCTTCGTGGTGGGCGGCGGCTGCTTTTCGTCCGTGGGCTCCTCCGGCTGCTTCTCCTCGGGCTTCTCGTCCTTCTTTTCCTCGTCCTTCTCCGCCTTCTTCTTGGGGGGCTTCTCGTTCTTCTCCTTCTCGTCCGGGCCCTCCTTGTCCTCCTTGTTCTTCTTCTTCTTCTTGTCCGGCTTCTTGTTGGAGTCGCCTGGAGATTTCGAATTTTTCGCATGGAATGGAATGGCGAGGGCTGGTTTTGATTCATCTCCAAAATTACCTGCGGCCTCATCCTTCTTCTTCTTCCCCGCCTCTACAGCCTTTTCACGGCCGCGCTTCTTCTTCTCCGGGGGCTCGGCCTCCGACTTCTTGCTCTCCGCCTTGCTCCCATCGTCGGCAGGCTTGCCGGTATTCCCCTCAGCAGCCGCTTTCTGGGCCGCGATCTTCGCCTCCTTATCCTCTCCGGTTTTCTTCGGAGGTTTCTCTGCGTCGGACTTCTTGCTCGAACGGGCCATGAAGGTGGCGCTCGTCTTGATGATATCGAGCTCCGACAGAGCCGCGCGCAGCCCCTTCTCCATTTTCTTATGTTCCTCCGCAGTCCACGGATGACGCACCTCCTTGACGGCGCGGCGCAGGCGGTTATCTGAAAACGAATAGGGTCACAAGCTTCAACTGTCTCGCCATCATGCGATCTGTGTTTCGAAACACACCTTCGTGATCAGGCTGCGGAAAATATTGGAAGTAAGTGCGTGATATTAGACGCAGCAGCAGCTATTGGATTCGTCATATACCGAGGCGCGCGCTGGTGAGTTGCTCGCTGGAAATGTCACCGGTCGGGGAAAACGCACCAGAAGCACCACTCGGGGAGCTCGCGCGACCAGCGGTCAGGGCCAGCGGGGCCATACCTCTCGCGCCGTGGATGGAAGCCATGTATCCAGCTGCGGACGCGGCAGCAGCTGCTGTGTGCATCTGCGCGGTGTGGGACTGGTTCACGGACGCGCCGCAGATGATCTGGCGCTGGTTCTTCTTCGCCGCGTCGCCAGTGTTAGGATGTCACATCTGAGCCGAGCGCAAGGTTCGTGCTTGGGGTAACCTAACCCCCCTAGGATCTTGGGGGCGAAGCGTACGAGATTGGATCTGGAAACCGATCCCCGTCTCATTTCGTTCAAGCAAACGGCGCGAACAAAGCCTGGCAAAGGACGGCAGCGAGCCTGCCCCCCTGAAACGCCATAGACTCGTGTTTATTTTTTTGAAAATGAAGCCCGCCCCAAGCGGGACGAACGTGCGCCAGCCACTCCATCCGACGCCACAGCCCGCCCGCGGGTCTCCGACTCCGTCTCGCCTTCCCCTCCACCGTTTCCGCTTTCATCTGCAGTGCAACCAACGCCGCGCGCCGGGTCGTCCCCGGACACGTCAAACTATCCGCAAGGGCGGGCACGCTACTGTTTGTTTTTTTCGTTCACTTCTCCGGGCATTTGCAACAAGCACGAGGGAGCAAGAGCCCTCGTTTCAGAATCAGAGTGTCCATCGATCATTCGCCCCAGCAGCGATTGCCGGTCGCTGTCCTCGGTCGCAAGCGCAATCGTGCGTGGCTTCATAGATCTGGAAGTCGGCGAACGCGAGAAAAAGCATGGGGCCGCGTTCGTCCTGGCTAGCGGGTGCATTTGTTTACCTTATGTTTTACAACGCTGCGGCTAGTATCGCAGCAGCAGTAGTTCGTTTCCACGACGCACATTAAGCGTTTCCGTTTTTGTAGAAACTAACTGGGGCGAGAACATTTGATCGCGCCACTTACTTTAGCTTTATGGAGTTTAGTACAATTATAGTTATAGGCATCAGCAGCGGTCTTTATTTGAAATTGAAACTCATTGCTACTGGAAGATATAGATAAAGATCGATCATAATGTTATTCATAACTAATAAATATAAATTTATAAATATAATTCCTAAGCGAAATGGTAGCTGTACGAAACTAAAAGTGAGCCTTGTAGTAGAAACGATATCGATAAAAATAGATGCTGTCTCCTGTAAAGTGTAAAAATGTAAAATCAAGAATCCAACTGGTTGAAGAAGTTCCACGCAGGCAATTCCTTCGCTTTTTGTTCCACGATCAACAAGCTGAGGAAGAGCCAGAAAACTTTTCGTCGCCTCTTCGTGGTAGAGTCGAAATCGTCACCCTTGTTTATTTTTTGCCTAAACAGATTCAGACTGCTTTCGAGCTACGCCCCATCCTCATCAGCCCAGATCAACCGCCCAGCTCCCGATCCAATTCCTCCGCCGCGAAATCGGTCGCGAAGCCTCCTCCACCCCGCATCCACTTCTGGAAAAAGTTGCAACTTACCCAAAGAGGGCGTCGAAGTCCTTTGCGACCGCCTTCTTCAAGCCTTTCCCGCTCTTCGCAGCGCCTTCCCCTCCGTTCTCCCCCTCCGTGGCCTCTCCCTCGCCATCCTCCCCCTCGCCCGCCCCACCTTCGTCCGCCTGGTCAACTTCGATGTACGGCAGCAGAATGACGAAAATGCTGGTCGTCTCGTCCTCCTCGAGCATCTCCTTCTCCACCTCGTCCTCGACTGTACCCGCCGCAGACGCCGAGGACGAGGACGAGGACGTCCCCAGCACCGGCGCCGCCGCCTTCGGCTCCGCCACCTTGGCCTTCGTGCCCTTCTTCATGCTAGTAGTGCTGGTCGCCGCCTTCGGCTCCGCGATCTTCGGCTTCTTCTCGAGGCTCGCAACGGTTCGAGCGTTGTCCAGGAACTGCTGCAAGTCCTTCGCGTCGGGGCCGTCCAGCCCAGTGGTCGCGCGAATCATGTGCGTGCGAAAAACAACTGGCGCCCGCTTCTCGTTGTCGTGGTGCGTGCTGTTGAGCCAAATTTTCACCGTGTTCAGACCGCTGTACTGGCCAGTTGCTTCGAGGATGGTGCACTCGGTTTCCTTCAGCATTTCGAGCGTGGGCTCGTCGAATCGATCGGCCGAAGCGACGTACTTCTTACTGTCTTCCCAGGTGAGCGCCTCCAGGGTGCTGGTCTGGTAGAACGTGTCGCCGGGCTTCATGCCGATGGAAAGCACCTGGCACGAAACAAAAAAAAACGCATTCGCAAGGCATTCGTCGTCGAGATAAACTTTTTCGGAAACCAGTACTGGTTGAAGCCTGCGCAGGAAAAGTAGAGTCCACGAAAAAAATTAGAACCAGTGCGCGTGCGCTACTTCGTTTTTTTCTCTCTGAATATGCTAAAACTTTGCACGGGCCGAAGCCTAACCCTAAGCGACAAATAATTGATAAGGAGCGCAGGGTATAATTCAACACAGATCCACTCGTAGGTTCCCGGTCGCAGCGCTGGTTTTGGGATGAGAGATGAATGAAAATAAATAAGAAATATTAAAAGTAGATAGATAAGTACTAACTCGTAACTAAAGGCTACTGGGGGAGCTTAACCGTGGTGCTTGAGTTCGTATCTCCAGCGCGTTACCTCTGGCCAAAGGTAACGCACCCCCAGTCGGGTCCAAGGCCACCACAGTACAGTCGACTTTTAAGCTAATAAACCCCTAGTAACGAGGTAGTACAATTAAATATTCACCTGCTTACCAACCTCGGCCAGAGGTTATCCCCGTTGTTGAAGTGAACCAAGATCACCGTGAAATCTAGTAGGAAAAATTATCTCTCGCTCTGATCTTTGTCTGTCTTTGGGAAAGTGAGTCTAGCATTCTAACCTAAGTGATGACGTGAACGAGGCCTATCGCATGATCTAGTAAACAGGATCTAGGTATCTAGCCCTGCGACGCTCACGATCGACACGAACACGAAATCCCGCGAAAGACACTCCCCACTCAACGAGTAAATAAAAATAACGAAAGCCAGACCTGGAGCGCTTGCCTGCCTGCCGTGGGGTAGAGCTGCGCTTTGCTGTGCAAGGGCTTGCAGTCGTTGTTGAAAAGCGCCTTGACCAGCTTCATCTTCTTGCCCGAATCCTGCCCGACGAATTTTTCGAAGTCCTTCTCATACACGTCGGCCCCGTCTATCCGCACGAACAGGTCCTGGGCGGGTTTCTCCGCCACCCCCTGCGTGTCGGTGCCCTCGCTCGAGCTCGTCCCCCCGTCAGAAGTCGCCATCACCTTTCGGCAATTCTCCATCAGCTTCCCCCGGTGCGCGTCTATCAGCTTGCTGAGATTCCCCATGGACACGCTCTTGACGAGGTAGTTTTGATAGTTCCCCGGGCAGTTGGATCCCATCTTGTCCACGATCACCCGCTTCACCGCTGCGCTCTCGCCTTCGCCCACTACCGTCTTGCAAACGCGCCCCTTGCAGCTGTCCAGAACGTTGCGCGGCTTGTGTGCCGCTCGGATTTCAAACCTCCCCTGCGCCAGCTTCAACTTCGTGCCGCGGTCTTCCAGCTTGCGGATCGATGCCAACCGCGCCCCATTCACCAGGAACTCCGCCAGCGCAACCTTCATGTCGAGCCCTTCGTCTTTGATCTTCGCGATTGCCTCCACATCCGGCCAGAGTGCGGCGCTGGCCTGCGTGATCTGCGGCTTCAGTCGGGTGGCGAGGTGCTCCGCCTGCTTTCTTTCTTCGTCGTTGAGTTCGTTTTTTGCGAGGAGTGTCGAGTACTCGACGTTCCTGTCGATCGCCTCGAGGATTTCCTCTTGGTGCTCCGCTGTGGGCTCGCAAGTGTTTAGGTACTTGCAGACCTGCTGGTAGGTTTTTGGCGAAGCCGACCACTCCTCCCCGAAGTGGGCTCGTATCATCGTGCCGACGGTGAGCGACGGACTCACCGCGTTCGCGACCGCGGTGTCGAGCTTGTTCTGGCATGCGATTGAAATTGGAAATGTAGCTGAAAGCGAAAACGCAAAACTGCAAACCGGAACCGATATGAAAACCAAACGCGCGCGACATGAGAAGCAAAGAAAGTACGCGCGGCCGCGGCTGATATGAAAATCGCAACTATTGCGTCGAAAGCCAAAAAATAGGCTCAACTGCAAACCCAAAGTACCTCCATGAACGACCACACGGGGCTCGGTGTTTTTTCCTCCATGATGTGCTTGCGCGCGGCCTTGAAGCCAAAGCTGTCGGGTTTGAAAATCCCCTTGTTGTGCCAATTGGTGAGGCTCTCGATCTGGTCTGCAGTCAGCTTCTTGCCGCAGCCCGTTTCGATGAAATCCTCGAGCGCGGTATCATACGTCTCGCCCTTCGCCTTGGCCCGCGCTTCCGCTTCTTTGAAGTACTGCTTGTTCTCTGCGACCTTTGCCGGAAGCTGGTACGTTTGGAGCTGCAGGCATTTCTGGTCGTCGTTGTCCAAATCGATGTACAGCCTGTACACCTCGGGAATCTCCAGGACCTCGGGCCGGAGGACGATTTTCTGACGGAAGTTGTGTAGTTGTCTATCGTGGACGAACGCCGAAAGACAAAAAGTTTGATAGAAGCACGCACAAGCAGAAGTAGTGAGCCAAAAAGTTTGATTTGAAAGAAGCATAGATTGGCATATTGATGCATAGATTTGAAAGAAGCGCAGTTTGATTTGATTTGATGCATAGATTTGATTTGCAAGAAGCGTGCACAAGCAGAAGTAGGGAGCCAAACCCAAAAAGTTTGATAGAAAATGCCGGGTGCTCGAACTCCCGAAACCTCCCAGCCGTTTCTTCATTGCTCCACTTTTCCCGCTCCTGCGCCTCCTTGATCCCGGAGATTGTGTGGCTGCGGCGCGGTACCCAGATTTCGTTTTTCTTTTGATTCGCCGGCGCCAGCCTCCAATCGATGACGCTGCCACCTGGTGCGATGGAAAAGGCAACACCATGCGAGCGCGACATAAAAAGCGAAAAACTATTTGCCTGCTGCTTGATTCTCGGGCGCATTCATTGCTGGCTGGAAATCGATAGGAAAAGAAATGGATCAGCATCAGGTGAATACGTGTGCCAGTAGGGGGGTCGAAAGTTTTGCTGATGGTGAGTTCGGTGAAAAATTCGCGGCGGTCTGGGTGGCGCAGAAAGTTCTGCGTGTGCTGCTCGACGAGGCTAAACTCGACCTCGGACAGCTGGATTTCCTTCTCCTTGTAGTTTGCGTGGACGATCTTATCAAACGCCTGCCGCTTCACTTTTCCGCTGCGGACGCCGTAAACGGCATCAGGGAGACGCTCCTTCCTGGACTCCGTGATCGCGACGCCGCCGGGATCCGCAGCAGGCGCAGCAGTCATCTTGAGATAAGACTACGGGTCGCCCGACTTCTTTTTTTATGCGTTTGGCTAGCGATAGCGCAACAAAATTAGTGCCTGGGTGCGAGGTTGCAGAGCGTAAAAAAGCGCCGCCTGATGAGTCTGCGCGAGGAGTCCTTCACGAACTTTGGCCCCGCTGGACCGCGGCTCCCACGACCGGGATCCCCCTTTTACCGAAGATCCTGGGGGGGTACCTCCAGGATCTTGAAGATCCTGGCACCGTGCCCCCAGGATCTTGGGTATTACGGATGTTTTGCTTTTTGTGCGCCCCCTCAAAACTCGCCACAGCATGGGGATTAGCTCTAGAAAAGTGCTGCTTTTTCGCGTGCTGTTTTTAGTTTTTTCCGATATTTTTTGTACATTCTTACCAATCTCGCACCACTTCGCGGCGCCTCTGCTGGCTCATTTCGATCGCCAAAACACCTCAAACAAGCACGCTCCTTCTGTCTCAAAATGTGAACGAATTCGAAGCGCCTGAGCAAAACATCGGAAAGATACACGCCTTCGGGCTACGTTTCAGAATCACTAAAATCCGCGCCCTCGCTGTCACTCGCAAGGCCTTCGGAATCACTCCCGCCACCATTCGTAGACTCCTCATCATCATCTTCTCCCCCCGCATCGATCCCCTCCACCTTTTTTAGGTACTCCGACACAACTCGCACCGCTTTCGCCTTTGCGACTACCGTCGGCGCGCTGTAGTCAGTGCCCAGCTCCGTGACCGCTTTTTTCACCACATCGGTGCGGGCCCACTCGATGCTTTTTTTGTCGCCGGGGTTCGGGATTGTCGTGCCGAGCCCTTTCCTATCCTCCCCCGCCACCCCCTGCAGCGGCGCCCCAGCTGGTGAAGACCCGGCGAGCAATGGGTTCGGCCGCACGATGTCAGCCATCCACTCCGGATTTACCCGCGCCGGCGCCTTGAGGTAGATTTTCACCTTCGCGGCGCCGCACTTGCGGTGGATGTCGCGCGAGGCGATCTCCGGAATGGCATCTGCAACTGCCACCTTTTTCCACAGCTGCTCCCGCTTGATCCTCCGCCGCTCACCCGCTGGCACCTTCTTCTGTCTTCCCGCACCATTCCCAGCGGCCGCCTGCCTCGCGGACAACTTCATGAATTTTTCCCCCGCGTGCTCGACGCGATTGAAAGTGTCGGAAGTCAACTGGTACGCCCCAGCACCGACGTGCTGCACGTCCTTCATCGGAAGATGTTCGAAAGCGACGCGTCGCCCCCGCAACGACTCCACCGCGCCCCCCTCTCCCAGCAGAAGATCCGCCATCGTCGTGAACTGCGCCTCATCAGCCGGATTCAAATCCGGAGCCGAGAACAACAGTCCACCGTCTGCCGACATATCCTCCTGCTCGACGCGCACGAAGTCGACGTAGTCCGCGTCGAGGTACGTTACCACGACGTAATCGCCCCCATCCCAGAGAAGCTGCCCGCTCGCGCCCGTGCCGCGTGAGAACCGCATCACGTCCCCTACCTGCGCCTTTGCCTCCATAAGCAGCTTCGTCGAGAGTTTCACCTCGCTCCGGCGCACGATGCCGCGCGCCTCCCGCGTGAGCTGGGGCATCGGCCTTCCGCTGAGGGCTGCGATGTAGTCGAGTCGTTGCAGGACGGGGTGCATTACGTCGCGCTTCCGGCGCGCCAGGGTCACCTTTTCTGGCACTCGAAGTTTGCCGCGCCGATCGCGTCGGTTATCCAGGTCGGCATACAACCGCAGCGGCAAGACGGGGAGTCGGCGAATCGCGAATCGTGCTGCTAGCAGCTGGATGCCCGCTTGCTTCGCGGAGTTGAAAATGATTCGCAGCGAAGAGTGAAACGACTCGACCAGCTGCGCACTCGGGCAGGCGTGAAAAGCCCACACAGCAACATCGGCCCACAATCTGTCGGAGAGGTCTGCTCGCAGTCCGTCGCGAATCAGCCGCAGCTCGGCCGGAAAGTCCCGCAGCAGCATGTTGATAAAATCGCAGGGGCTGTCGTGCTCGAGAATTCTACCGGCGGCATCCTGCATCTTCTCGGGGTTGAGAAGATCGAGCGCCGGCGCGTAGTGCCGCAGCATTGCATGCCGGTAGTGGAGCTGCCGCATGAGCAGTGCGTATCCTGCAAAGAGCTTCACGCGGGCCCGCGGCTCCGGAGTGCAGTTCATGGCCACGCGCATGTTCTTCTTCATGATCGCGGCCGTGCGCGCTCGTGGTGGTTTTCGGAAGGCGGCCGCTGAAAACTTGACGCCCGCAGAGTATGCCTGGATCTCTGCCATCACGTCGCCCAACTCCATCAGCAACCATCTCAGTCCCTCCAGCGTGTCCCAGAAGTCGTCGCCCATCCCGTTCTTCAGCACCCGGCTGTAGTGCGCCCGGTTTTCCGGGACCATCTTCTTGTCACGTAGCTCGCGCACCCCGCTCAGCAACGTCTCCCGATCCTTACAGAGCCGCGCAATCGTTTTTTCTGCCGCTCCCCATCGCGTTGCCACCAGCGTCGGACGGAGCCTTGTTGTTGAGGTAGTAGCGGGCTACGCAGACCCAGCTGGTCATAGTAGCCTGCATAACCTTCTCCGCCTTCACCACCATTTTCGCGACCAGGTGTGCGAAGTGAAGCTGGCACGGGATCAGGCTCGTGATCACCTTGAATCGGGCCAAGTCGTTCAGCCGTGCGTCGACACCAGGAGGAAGCGCGCCCGGAGCTAAACCGTCGAAAAACTCGCTGCTTTCGTTTCCGAAGTGCTGCTCAATTTTGCAGCCCTTCACGACGTCGCCGCCACTGTCTGACACAAGCGAGAGCAGCACTCGGAACTTCTCGGCGGCGCTCGGCTCCGCATACCGCGTACCCGGAAGTGGAACTCCGATTTCCTCTGCTTGCTGGTACACCTCGTCGAGTGTTCCCAGCGCATTTGCGCGCTTCATCCACTTCGAGGGGCCCGCAGACCTGCGCGTGAGAATTTTGCGCCGGCGAACGTTCGCCGCGTCGTCCACGTCGATCACGGCGCACGACGTGCGGAACTCGGTCGACAGAACTTTTTTCCCGTCCAGGTTTGTCCCGTCCGGGCCGACGCGCACTCCCAACGCCGGCAGCCGGTCAGCAGCCTGGCCCGGATCATCTGCAAGCTCGGCATCTGTCGAGGCTGGTACCTGCGGAATGTTCTCGACGAACAGACCGTTCTCGATTTTTTCCCGTTCCCACTGAAGCGCCGCGTAGTGCTTCTGCGCCCGGATCCCGTACACCACTTGGTTGCGCGTGGTCGAGGCGCTTCTGCTCCGCCTGCCGTTTTTTGCTGTCTTTCGCGGTCTCGTCGTCGGAGTCCACCTCCCCCACCTCGTCCGCATATCCGTATAGCGTTTCGAAGTGCTCCTGGTCTTCGTCCCTGCACTCCGCGCCACCACCAAACCCTTCGAGATCCCCGTCCTCCCCGTTGTTTGCAGCTTCGACGCCAGCGCTGTTGACGTTTGCGGCAGCAGC